>VXAB01001678.1:180722-265003 GCA_013399175.1 Odontophorus gujanensis
TTACAGGGGATTTCCTCACTACATGTATTTTTAATTCTTAATCTATGCACTGTTACATGCAGCCTCTTTCAGCTTCATAACACCAACGAATGTCCCTTCTGTTCTATTCCCAGGTTGTTTTTGGAAAAGTGGAGTACCATCAGGCTGGGACAGACTGCACAGACCACTGCCTGTGTGCCCTTTCAGCCTAACTGTGAGGTGAGACCACAGCACTGAACTACTTTCCAATTACAATTTTCCAGCTGCTCTTGTAAACCACCTGTAATAATTTCATTTAGACTGCACTGTCCTCGCTTTAAAAATCAACATTTGTGACATCTCCCAATTCTCCCACTATCCTGTCACAAATTCAGGTTGGTCTGACGTAACACAATTAGATGGGTTTCATGCATGCCAACTGTTATCAGCCTCCTTAATTTATTCCAAGTTCTTCCAAAACTGCATGTGACCGTTTCCAGGGATGCTCATGGAAGTGAGGTGGGAATGAGTGAGCTCCCTGAGTTAATCTTAGAGTCCCAAGGTCCAAGCAACTGATGTAGTTTCTCCCCAAGGCACCATTGCCAAAGGCATGCTTTAGGTCATAGATATTTTGAATTTCTCTGCATCATAAAATAGTGTGATCTTTGACATTTAATTAAAGCAATTATCTTTCCTATCCATGCAGAAATGTGCCATAAATATTTTACAGGTGAAGTAGAACTAGGCGTTTAATATGAAACACTGCAGCAGTTCTGGTGGCATAGCTGAAGTCGCCTCCTTGTTTACTTGAACAAAGCTGATCCTGAGTCACTCACTGTGAGGCTCCTTGAGACCATGTGCAAGAAGAGACCTTTGGGGTTCTCACAACACAGAGGGATGTTGGGTGATGAGGGGGTAGGCAACACCTGCAGCTTTTGGTTAGGTTTACTAAGAGTTTGGGTGCCCAGTTCCATGGTTCATGAAGTCATAGGGTTATTTAAGGTTGGAAAAGACCACTAAACCATCAACCCATCACCACCATGCCCACTAACCATGTCCTCTGTACCACATCTGCTCATTCAGGCTCATACTTCTGCTTGCCTACCTTGCACGCAGTTGTGTATTTCCAAGGGACTGCAGTCATCTGTGGCATGGTTGGGACAGTTGGACTGCATGATCTTGGTGGTCTTTTCCAACAATTCTATGATTCTGTGGCAAAGGAGAGATCTGGATCCTGAGATAGGACACCAAATAGCTGCCTAGATAAGTGTTGTACGTGGGAGATCCATGCATACTTTTGGACCTGTGAGCAAGGAGGAACCTTGCTGACTGTGTCCGACACAGCTGTGATGTACTAAGGGCTTATGAAAAAAAATAGTCCTTCCCTTGGTACCGCTTTGACTATTTCCCTTACTGCTGATCTCAGTGTGCCTCGGGTCTGTGAGCACAACAGGGAATACTCAGGGTGAGTAAATCCCTCTGCAGCTTCACATCCCCTCTGATGTGCACAATGCGCTTTGTACAGCACTTGCAAAAAAAACTGAGTGCTTGTTTTTCATTCCTGATGTTTTCCCACACAAAGTCTAGGTACTTTATTTTTTATTCTTATTTCTGTTTACTGTAACCATACTACATGGTGTATTTACTCTCATGTATTTTTCTCTGAAGACTGCTGTGATGATGGCGTGAAAGGCCCTGTGCAGCTCCAGCCATGACAGGTGTGCTCAGCTGCTGCTAGAGCTATGTGAGGCAGCTAAAAATAAGTAAAACCTCTGAGTTCTGAGGTGAATCCAGCTCCTTGGTATCTGCTGCAGCCATAGAGGAGGACGGGGACTGGTGGCAGGGCTCTTCCCCTTGACGTGCATGAGCTGGTGCTTCCCAAGGGAGCTCTGCTTTCTGTTGTGCCAGAGGCTGGGTTTGGACAAGCCAGGCAGTGTCCTGGTGTGTGTGCCTCTGCACAAGCCTTCTGGTTATAATCTTGAGACGTGCAGAGATCACGCCTCAGCTATGAGAACAGCCCTGTTCCCACGTAAGAGGCTCCAGAACATGAGCACGTAGGAGCACTCCTTCCCTTCAAGCTGCGCTGGTTTTTGTCAAAAAAAAAAAAAAAAAAAGTTGCAGTTTTGCTTCTGCTATTGCTTAAGCCACTCAGCCTGATGCCAAGGACAGCTCGTGTTAAATTTCTAAGCACCCTTTCTGCGCAGGCATTCCTGGGAGTGGAGGGAGCAGCACCCATGCAGCCCTGTAGGCAGGGCACGTGGCACTGGGGCTGCTGTTTTAGCCCGGCCTTTCTACTGGGTTTCCCTTCCTCCTCTCACACCCTCTGTGAAAGTCCTTTTTTTTTTTTTTTCCCTACCATTTATTTTTAATCTTTTTTTTCCATGTAAAATATTTTAGATAAGGCTTATGCCAAAAAACCTACAGAATCTGATCCTATTTAGCCAAAAGTGATTGTTTTTAAGGGATAATTCAAATAATGAAAGTTTAATTGTATTTCAGGGAACTGTATGCCATCGTGGCACGTTATTTTTGTACCTCTCAGCTTGTGCTATTAAAAGATTGCAGCTGATACAGAATGATATGGGAGGATGCCAACTGGATTCAGAGTATTTAATCAGATTACAGGGGCTCTGAAATCTCTTCATTGGATAGTCATACAATTTCTATTAATTTTCAAGCATTTCTGCTCACTTTTGAGGCATCTAATAGAATTAGCTTGAGTGTTCAGAAATTATTTGGGGAGGAAGAGATTTTTCATGTCAGTGTCCTTACTCTGTTTTCCCCTAGCCCTATATAAATGAAATTCTAACTTGCGTAACATTGGGATGGGTACTGAATACATTCTGAAGTCATGCTGGAGCACATCTTTCTAAATGCTGCTGTCCTCCTGTCTGATGCCACCTGTCTTCACAGATGTGAAGGGCTTGACTGTATTCTCATTTCCAGCTCTTCGGATGGACTTTATGTTCCGAAGGTGCTTAGTCTTGTCAGTGTCTCAATAAAGAGCAGGCAGGGGCAAAAGGCTTAAAAACATGAGTGATAATTGTGTCTTTTCACCTGCCAATATTAAAAATCCAGTTGAGGATACCACCAGGCTGGTAGGAATCAGATTCTGAGGGTGAGAGTCACAAACAGTGACTGGAGTAAATGAATGTTGCTTAAGAGAAGCACGACAGAGCTTGTGTTATTGGAAAGAAATGCATATCAGAAAGGACATCAGACAATGAAGTACTTTGCCTAGCAGGGTAATTATGATCCAAACAGACAATGTATTCAAGGCAAGATTAGATAACCCCTCTGGAAGAATAATGAAAAAAAAAAAAAGACATTTTGGAGATGGGACAGATGGATACACCAAACAAGGATGTTTGAGACCTGTTCCTGGAGCACTCACTACCAGTTACAACTGCTGCCATTGAACCAGCCTGGTGTGTTAGTTTCACAATGACAACGTCCCACGTCCCACTAGTTTCACAGTTTTGTTGCTCTCTTTTGTATATATTTTATTTGAGAAACATTGAAAATTAAAATGTTTTGTTACTTTATATACATGAACTACTTGTATATTTAATGAGGCCTGCCCCAAAAGTAATGCCTCCTGCTTTTTGATGTTGACCCGTGATGCCAGAGGCAGATGTTGGTGGTATGGCAGTAGAGGGTGAACCTTCCCACCTATATCCCATTACATGTTGTTGCTGTATGACAGTTGGCTGTAGAGGGGCACTCTAACAGAATGGTATCTGACATAGAAGTATGTATAAAGCAAAAGTGTGTCACTGAATTCCTCCATACAGAAAAAATGGCACCCATTGACATTCATTGACCCTTACTGTGGAGACCAACCAGTGGATGTGAGCACAGTGAGGCAGTGGGTGGTGCATTTCAGCAGTGACAACAGTGACAGTGGTTCACCTCCACCAGTGCAGATTTTAACAAGTGGGGCATGCAGGCATCACTGGTGAAAATGAATAGATCATGGTGGTGACTGTGGAAAAACAGTGTTTTGTAGCTGAGCATTTGCTCCATCGAATTGTATTACTGTGTTATTTGTTGTCATTTCCATGAAAATAAATAGAAGGCATTACATTCGGAGTGATGTAGGATGATTTCACTCGGAGAGGCCCAGGCAAGCCAAAAGGTTGGACACCCGTGCTTTATTTCATGGCGTGTCCTGCCTCTGAGACTGGCTGCTTGCTTCTGATCAGTGATGGGTGTACTTGATGCCTGTACTGGCACCAGCCCACACTTGTGTTCGCAGCCGTGATTTTCTCTTTCTCTTTATGAAGAAAAGGGAACTTCTGCTATGTTTAAAGAGCAGAAGTGGGAAGAAGCCCCACTGACGGCATATGTCTTATGACAGTATGTTAATTGTGGAAGTGATGGGTGTCTAATATCATCAGTGAAGGAAAAAAGTTGCTTTTTTTGTGATTTCTTTTTCTTGAAAGCTCTCAGAAGGGGTTTCTAAAACAATCAGGGAAATTCTTTTTAAGTAAAAAGCTGATGGGAGTGGGGGAGGGAGAAAAGGGATGGAGAGAGAAGTAGTGCCAGCTGGACGTGAAATCAATTTTGCATTTCAAAATAACAAAAAATATTCCTTTCCCATTCATTTGATCTGGCACGTTTAACATCAGTGCTGCTGCCACTTCAGCACTCAGTTAGCATGCTGCAAAGGAAACACCAGCAGGGAATGAATTGCCACTCAGCCTTCCAGAACAGGACAGTGCTGTGAGATGGGGCAACAGGCACAACAGCACTGAGAAGGATGCTTATCCAACCTAACCTCTGTGTAGGGGTACACATTTTAACTTTGAGCTTCACACACACGAGATGAGAGAGATCTTTGCAGTATGCATGACTTAGCCACGAGTCAGGCTCTGTTAGGTACTTAACAAGGGAAGTCTCCAAATACTCTCGGACAAGCAACAGAAGGAAGGGAAGAGGGACCGAAAAGAACTGGGAAAAGCAAAGAGGTCTCCATAGCTAAGTGCTGTAAATCAAGCACAGTTAGGCTTTGCAAGGACAGGAAGCAGGTAAGTCCTGTCAGTGGCATAAGGAAAAAGGAGACAAAAGAAGTGAGTAAGGGGGCAGTGAGGGAAGGGACAGATACTAGAGAAGCTCAGATATTGTATCAAGCTAGTAATCATAGAATCATACAATCATAAATGTAAAACAGCAGCAATTCAGTTTTCTATAAGAAGATGTTAAATATTCAGGTTACAAACAGGGAGACTGTTAGGAATTGGGGCATGCAAAAACAAGGAGTCATACCATAACTAAATCAAGGCAGTGTGGTCAGCACACTTTACCTTGTTGACAAGATTATTTCTGTCCCAGGACCTCTAGAGATTAATTCACCAGACTACATGAAATCATGAATCCAACAGTAACTACTTGTTGTGTAAACCTCCCCAGTCAGCGTTGTTTGTCCAGGTTTTAAAAAGGGGAAATCATTCCTAGACAGTTGACCACTGTCACATCAATGTTAGGAAAGGCCTCAAACAAAATTTGAAGGACACATAAAAATTATAATGCTGTTTGGAGGAAAAGCCTGACACCTGAAAAATGCAGTCTGGGTTTAGCAGAAGCAATTCAGGGCAGCCTGGTCTGGTAGACAATTGAAAGAGGGGCATATAATGATTGGATTTTCTAGGCATAAAGATGAGGGAGATCTAAGAGAGATGAAATCCAACAGGCCATTTTGATACAGAGAAACTAGGGAAATGATTAGGGAAACCAATGAAGTTGGACGTTAGTAAGAATGATGAGATGGATAAAGGGTTGGCCCTTGGTGAGAAACAACTTTTGTACTTTAGGAGAGCATAATGCCAGATGGAACCTGCCGATAAGATTCCTCAAAGATGAGTCTTGGGTTTGCTCCTGTTAAATACTTACATGAACGTTTCTGGCACAGACAAATGGGAGTGTACTGATGAAGTGTGCTTTAATTCACAGTCTCTGCAGAGTAGTTTTTGGGAAGAACTGGATGAGTGTGAGGGGTGAGGTAACAGGCGTGAAATGAAATGGGACAGCACAGAACTGAAAATGATGCAGAAAGAAAGTTGTGTGCTACCCTCTGGGAAATTTGTCCACTGAAACTGAACCTGGCTGGCAGGGTCTGAGCTCTGGACCTGATTGTCCATGACCATGAGTGTAAGGAGACTATGAAAAATGCAAAGCAGCCCAAAGCTAGTGTGGAAGGAGATAACTGTGAGTGCCTGTCATTAAGTGGAGATAAGAGTAAGAAATCAGGCTATGGGGGGAAAAAATGACATAACTGATAGAAAGTGAATGAAAGGTTTTGGCTTGCATTCTTTAGCAAAACTGAGACTGAGAGGAGCACCAGTTGCTGTCACTCCCCAAAGGAAAGGTATGGGCTATTTAACCTAGGGAGCTGGTGGGTGCAAAACCATTAGGTATGGACTGGCTGATGTTGTCCAGGGCTGGAAAACAGAGAATGTGTCCTCTTGAGTGCAGAGAGGCTCAGAGAGAGCCTTCAGATTTAGGCAATGCCTAGATAGCTTGAAGAGAGTGTCTGGGGAGGGTGAGGAAAAGCTGTAAGCAAGGGGAGCAAACCTTGAGGTTGCATAAATTTCATCCCCACCCTGTCTTCTTCCATTTGAGTAGTCAGTAATACCTGCATGAGCCTCAGAGCAGAACATTTGCTCTGTGTTGTATCAATATTTATCTCATTCGCAGCAGAAAAAACAAACCCAGGAAATGAGCATTTAACTCTGAGAAGAAACATGGCTGTGAAGAGCAGATCTGCCTCCAGGTTTCAGCAAGCTATTCTCCAGTCATCTTCCATTCATGCTCCAGACATCATTGGGAACAAGAGCTAAATAGATTCTGGGCTGTTTCATAACGGAGAAACGAGCCTCTGTGAGAGGTAAGACACTTCCTTTTCTTTGCTTGAAACATCATGAACTTTGAAACTTGGCAAGGCTCTTTTGAGTTCGATCTAATAATAAACCCAAACCTTCTATCACACAAAAGCAATGAGTCTGAACTTGCCTGAACTTGCCTCGGGGAGCTGAGATCCAAAGCTCTGTCATTCCTTCAAAAGCCGTTCTCCTCTCTGTAAGGACAGGATGTTGTTGTCATCCTCGCTGTTTGCTCAGCCTCCCTTCCTTGTGATGAAATCCTTCTATAGCAACTCTGGAGGTCCTCCTCCAGCTCCGCTTTGGGGATACAATGTGCTGCCCAACTAAATCCCCGCTCTTTTCTATGAGTGATTTATGGAGACTCCAAGGACATTGAGACTCAGCACATTCTCTGTTTTCCAAATGTTGGTGCATCAAGCGTGGTACTTTTCCTGCCAGTGGGAACCTGAAAGACCTGATGGGCTTTTCTGGCAGGACTCATTGCCCATGGAAGGGACGCCAAGCCGCCCGCGGAGCTAGAGGAAGTACAAATGGGCATGTGCTTTGACCTCCACTGGGAGCCACGGAAAAAAATATTTTGACTTGATTTTACAGCTCGGTTTCTCATTAGCACAATGTGAGCGCTCAACCAGCAATCAGAAATGCACTCACTTAATTTGCATCATCTGCTTGGTTACTGTTATTAGGCACAAACGATGTTAGGCGAAGAACAACAGAAAAAAAGCAATGAATTCCACCAACAGATTTAAGAATGAGTGAAATGCTTCTGCTTTTATCATATTTTTTTTTCTTATGGTATGTTGATATGCTCTTATGTCATCATGAGCTATTTATTCTGGGAGAGAAAAAGGGAGTTTGCAGTGTTTGTTAAAGCTCTCTAAATTTAAATGACTAACTTAAGCATATAATCTCCCTAGGCTGCCTATAAAACCAATGGAGAAGGAAGGACTTCTCTAGTGAGCAGTTCAAGGGCTTCTGCTTAAGTGAGCAATATTTTATTACTGTGCTGTGCAAGATCATAGGTATTTAGGTCTACAATTTTGTTTTACCTTTTTGCATGCTCCTCTTCTCCAGGATGATGATAAGTATAAAAAGATCTCTGTGTATCTGTTGCTGTATTTCATTATGCAAATCACATTATTAATAGAGCTCAAGAGAAAGAAATAGGTGTCTCCCTTTCCCCCTCCCAGAAACCCTTTCTTCTATATAGAGAAGATAAATGTATAAAACTGAAAAAAAAACCAACATCCTTAGATCTTGACTCTGAAGTCCAACAATTTTATCTATCCAGGAATGGAGGCTGCTGTTGGAAACCTATTCCTTGTATTTGGAGATGAAAAGTGAATTGGAACTCACACGGGCCTGGTTGGAAGCTGGGAAGCCCATGATTTAGGAAATATTACACTAAATTATTCCCAACTTCATCTTGCTCATCATCCTATTTGCAGTGGGTACCACCAGTAGATGCTTCTGGTGAATGTTGGAATGGGTTTGCAGTGAGGTAACTGAGACATTTGGTCACATACAAATAATCCAGATAGAAAACAATTGAAGTCACATGAATGTTAGTTCCCCTCCTACATGTTACCTTAACATTAACTTTGCAAAACATAGGTTTTCTTGCTGCTGTAACTTCAATATCTCACCTTTAGAGAGGCAGTATTTTTATCAGAAAAATAGGGAGAACTAGGTTAGACAAAATTATTGAGTACTCAGGGAGCAGTTATCAAGTGAATCCTGTCAAACTGGAAGGATTTATTGAGCTGCTTCTCGAGGGATATGGCCTAGATTCAGGACTATTCTGTATTTTCATTAATAAAGTGGATGAAGGGACGGGGAGCCCCTTTCTTTGTCTCAGCTAAGAGCAAAAGACACTAGGGAGGAGGGGATTAGTGCCCAGAAGAGCTCAGCAATTAGGGGAATGGTCTGGAAAAAAATGGGATTTAATTTAGTGAAGACAAGTACAAATCTGCATTTACGTTGAAATGACCAGCTACGAAGGTACAGGGTGGAACAGAGCAGCCAGGTGGCACTGGGAGCTGGGGGCTGAGATGAAGTATTGACACAGCTATGGAGGGAAGAAGAACTGGGCTGTGTTGCGCTGACAGGGATGCTGTGAGAGTTAATCCCTTCAGCTCCATCACTGGGACCCATTTCTGGCATTACACCTGGGGAAATACGAGGAGGCAGTCCCTAGGCGAGCAGCACTGCAGAGAGGATGTCTGCAGAGCAGTACCCATGAGGAATGAGGGAACACGTGTGTTTTTAGCCTGGGGTAGGCAAGGGTGAAAGGAGACTGAATAACAATCTTCACATGTGCTCAGCCTGCCAAAAAGAGGGAGGTGGTGAACTGTTCTGCATCCAGAAATTATCCTCTGTGGTTTGACCACGATTTTGCATGGTTAGAAGAAAAAAGAAAAAAATTAAAAAAAAAAAGAGGGAGAGAAGAATTGAGATGGTAGATAAGTTGACTTTACTGCTTTACTTACGAAGCACCTTAGGGCATAAAGCACATGATCAAACATAGTCGAGTTACTGTAGCTTAATGAGTTATTGCCTGTTGGCTGAACTATACTAATTAACCATGTGCATGCTCTTAGCCTGCTTCAATTGCCCGATAAAATGGGCTCACTTAATACTTGTGTTTTACGTCACAGCCAGGGCAGGCTGGAAGCCTTGCTTAAGATCAGTGATTACAGCTCAGGGAGGGTGACTTCTGAGAGAACTTGTCCTTGGTTCTCAAAAGCTCCATCTGGGCATGTAAGAAGGGAGGTGACAAAGGAGGAGGAGCAGAAAGCAGACTTAAACAAGCTAAGTGTGCTCATTCGTGGGCAACAGGAAAGTGGCTCCATATGTAGAATCACTGAGTTCTGCAAAAGAACTCATTGTTTTTTGTTTGGTAACAAGGGTCATTTAAAAAATGTAGTGTTAAGAATGCTACAGAACACTGCATGCTGTTGCATACACATTTGAATGTCTCCCTCATTTTTAGTGTTTTCCAGTATATTGTTCTTCTTGATTCATTTCCTCATGATCCCTCTGATTGTTCACCATCATAATGGCTGTCACAGTTTCTCCTTGCCATGGACCTTCTTCTTCCTTTCACTTTGATGATGGAATGGAGCCTTCCTGGTGCTAGTAAGTATGGGGTATCCAGTGCTCCAGTTTTCCTCTGATATGCTTTTCCCCTTCCCTCCTCCCTTTTTTTCCCTCCATCCATCCTCTTTGCCCTTCATGGTTGTTTTCCCTCTGATACCACCGGTTTGAATGACATTGCTAAGGACCAACGTTTGGATTTCACAGTAGTTAGGAAAGCATTTTGTTTGCATCAGTATTTGTGTTTGGATCCTGTAAGTTGCCTCTTTGAAAGCAGCTAGCTCAAATGCTTATAACATGCCATGAGCGAGGCAGCAGACTGGCAGCTCTGCCTAGCAGACGTGCTTGATGAGTGCCATGTGAAACAAAAGCAGTGAGCTGTACTTTGTGAGTTTGTTGCTGTTTAACAAACTCACATCAATTAATCTGGAAAGGACTTCCAGAGCTTATCTCCTTCCTTTCTCTGCACAGGGTGGGACTGAATACATTGCTGCCCTTTCTGATGGGTGTTTGCCATGTTACGTTCATTTGTTGCTGCAAATATTTTCAGTTTTCTGTAGGAAACAGAAATGCTAAATATCTTCATAAAGATTTTTGACAGCACAACTGTTTTGTAACCTGATTTAGTCTAAAGTTGATTGTTTTCCCTTCAGGGCATAAATTCTTGCACTGGGAGAGAACCTACTGCATACCTGGAGCTATAATGCTACAGCAATGCGTATATTGCATTTCATGAGTGCTTGTGAATCAAAAACAAGGTTTCAGTCACTCTTTTCCTGGTATATGAAGAAGGAGGTGCTGTCATGCACCAAGCCAGTGGTAGGGCTTTGCTTTCCACACTCTGGACAAAGGATGTCATGTGTGACTTAGCTGGAGATGAAATCTATTCTGGGTCTGTAGATTGTTTCTACAGCGGCATGGAAATGATTGATATCTGCACAAAGTTCATATCCAGATGTGGATCCACAATGGGGGAAAGCCTGTTGGAGCTGGCATTCATCTTATCTGTAGCTTTAATTGAAAGAAATTTTATCTCAAAGCAGTCCTCTCTGCAGTCCTTTCAGTGCTGCTAATCCCTCTCTGGTATTGCCAAGGAAATATTAGACAGTAACTGCTCCATGGAGATCTCCAGTGGAAGAGTCATACAAGAAGAACGTGAGAACTGTGGAGCAGAGTGCATTTCCAGTTATGTTAGAGCAACTGTATATCTACAAGTAGCTGAAAATCGTGCTGCTAGCACAATTCTGTCATGTCCTTCAGGAAGTACTGCTTGTACACACAGACCCTAGCACAGACAGATTGAAAAACAAACAAACCATTTTCTCATTCTGCATGCAACGAAGAACTGTATGCAGCTTGAAAGGGAGAGTGCACACTAGAAAAATGATGTTTGAATGAGGGTCTTAGGTGAAAGAAAGCCCACTTCTCTCACAAGGAGTAGTGACCCTCTGAGATTTATTCCTGCAGAAGACAACGGGTGCAGGTAGTATTGGTATGTTCAAGAAGCAGTTAGACAAATTCATGGACAGTAAGGTTGGAAAAAACCACTAAGGTAATCCAGCTCAACCAGCAGCCCATCCCCACCGTGTCCACTGACCGTGTCCCTCAGTGCCACACCTACACAGTTCTTAAAGACCCCCCAGGGACAGTGACTCCACCACCTCCCTGGGCAGCCTTGTTAAAATCGCTGTGCAACAGCATTTAAAGAGGAAGGCAGGTGATAGCAAAATGCAACTGGGGAACGTCTATCTGTTCCTCAAAACGTGCCGGGGTGTGCATCTGGTTTCTTCATTCACTGCTGCAGGAGAGGAGAGGAGAGACGCCATCAGACATACAGCTTGTCTACTTTTGATTTCAGTTCATTTGGTGAGGGTTGGAGTTGTGATGTATTTTCCAGAGCTCACAACATCAAATAATTCTCAGTAGTGTCACAAATAATGTTGTTTCAGGTTGTGAGGGATTTACAGACAGGAGCCAAAGACCCTTGAAATTGATATCAATAATTCTGCTTCCCAAGCTGAAGGCAGATCTCCCACAGCTGTCAAAGGCTGTGGCTTTTTATGCCCCATCTATCCACGAGGAGGCAAGACCATCGTAATTAGCTGCTAATTGAGGAGCCTGTCTCTGAAAAGCACGATTTCAGAGAACAAAGAGCCAGGGAGGCTCATTTCTAGGGCTAATTGGAATTAATTCCTAGCTATAAGTGGAAGGGCTCCCACAGTCCTGGGACTCACTCTTGCCCTCTCCTGAAGCAGTGCTTGAAACATGCATACCAATCACAGAAGGCTCAGCGTGACTTGTAGAGTTCTTGTGTGATACAGAAATAGTGCTGCTTGTTAAGAATGAGTATGATTTTCCTTTTTTTTTTCCTATTCTGCTCTGGTCTGTGTCTTCCTCCTGCTGCCTCCAAGGCTGCAGTCCTCACCCAGGCTTCAGCCTTACTACCTGCCCTCCCTTCCTTTCCTCAGTCTGCGCACTAATGAACAGAGTAACAAACTCATCACTCTTCACACTGCTGCAGGAATGGAGAAAGAAGAGGTCTGTCAAACAAGGCTGCACTGCCTACTGCACCTTAAGCCCTCCTGAAGACGGCTCAGGCTCAGCCAACTTCAAGTTCCTCTTTGAGCTGATGGAGTCCATTTATTTTCATAGAATCATAGAGTTTGAGTTGGAAGGGACCTTTAAAGGTCATATGGTCCAACTCCTCTGCAATGAATGGGGACAGCAGATCCATAGCAGTTGCTTCCCCTGCCTGAACAGGGCTCCAGCACAGTCCCTAGTGGCCCTTCAGGTGGTGATGACACAGGCTGCAGCTTGCTGTCCGGATGCAGTCTTCAGGAACCGATTTTTATTCTTTTAAGGACTGAAGTTAAACAAAATTCTGTACAGTAAGCATCTCAGTAATTGGTCAACCTACAGCACTCCTATCTTATTTGAGATCACCTTGTCTTTCTTCTTTGTGTTTAAGCAACCTTCCAGCACCTTCCACTGCTTGAGAACAGAGTCAATAGAAGAGCACTCCAGAGAGGAAATGAACCAATCTCTTCCCTTATGGCCACCAGTGCTTTCAAAACACCTCTGTTTTTGGTGCTCCCATTTTTGGTTGCCCAGAATCATGTGCCTTTAAGATGAGCTTAATTTGAACACCTACCTTTGGAAGGCCACGTTTACTTCAAGTTCCTTCATGCTAGGGACCCAAAAAAGAACAAGATGATAACTGGTTTGGAAAAACTCAGGATAACACATTCTCATTAATGATGATCCTGTTGTGGAGGAAGTGGCCCCCTGAGTTCTGCAGTGCTGGCCTCCCTGCGGAAGGATGTCTAATGAACCTCAGAAAATTCACAGTTTAACTGTGGGTGTCGGAAGCTGATGCTCCTAAAGCAGACAAGTCAGTTTCACAGGAAAGAGGAGTGTGCGCTGCTCAGTAGTTGCGATGTGCCTTATTTGTGGCTCCAAATATAGTCGCACGTCTGTATCTTTAGTTACCCACAGCTGAAAATCTGTTGTGTGAAACCTCTGAGAGTGTGTGCTGGGGTGCATGTGAACGTCACATTGTTGAAATCAGGAGACTGGGCATCTTGAGCACCTTTAGATTTCCTGCTGAAGGAAACTGATTTTCTTGAGGATATTCCAGAGGATTTTCTGCCCAGAAGTATTCATCTATACTGATGAAGATGCAAGAAGAATTTTTTGATTATTTTCCATGTGGTTTGGGTGCATCCTCCTTTCTATGCAGTCTATCTTGTCTGTTACTACACAGTCCCTGTATGGTTACCGTGATGAGGGACGGTATCTACTGCTGTCACAAATGAGAACCAAGTATTGCTGGGATCCCACTAAAGGTTTACAGAGAGCTTGAGTCTTCAGGTGCCATATTCTAGGTAAAAAGCAACTTGGATGGCAGAGATCTGGTTTGTACAAGGTTTCCAAACATAGCATTGCTCCTTTACTTAATGACAAAACACAAACTCAGCCCCACTTCCCATGCTCCTGCCCTGCCATCACACTCTGGTGCAGGAGATCTGCAACCCACCACTTCTGACAAGGTCTCAAGTAGTTCCCCATTGCCAAACAGTGAAATTTCCTTCCCTGTGCACATCATGTTCTTGATGCATTGCCTGCAATCTTACCTTGAGCTGCTGCTTGAAAAACTTAGATACAGTCTCATATGGGACTCATAGTTTTCCATTAGGTCTCAGTGGCTCATATTTGACTAATTTGTTTGTATCTGCAGTGGAGAGCATTTCTTGTATTGGGTCAGGAAAGCTAGTTAAGATGTGCAAAAGTCCAATCTTAAAGACTTGAAATCTCTTTGTGTTTACCATCTCACTGACCTTACCTGTAGCAGAGCTATCAGCTGACCACAGAGCCAACTACTTCTTGGGCACTGCGCTCCTGGCCTGAATGCACTCCCTCTTGAAGACATGAAGCATGGTATGAAATTCCAACACTTCCCGTGGGCTGCAGAAGTTTCTTTAGCACCTACTTTCTTCTCCTTTTAATGCACAATGAATTGTCTGATTGGGATTAGAAGTGGAACCAGAGATACCGAAGTACCGCTACGATGGTGCTGGGACCGCACTGTACCTAAGTGATACCATATGTTGGCCTGTTTCTAGCAGTTTGCTGTGTGACTACATCAGCTCAGTAGGGATCTGTCTGGAAAAACAGTCAGGGTGGAAAAGAATAGCTGAAGAGAGCCTCTCTGAGCAAATGCTGACAGAGCTGCTGAGGGGCAACCCCAGAACCATCGTCTTTGATGGCTTTGTTTCCAAACCACCCCCCCTACAGAATCGGTTACCACCAGGAAAGGGAGAAGACTGTTACAAAACACACTCAGGAAACATCTTTGCCCTTCATTACACAGTCTGTAGGCAATGATTACCATCAGCCTTGGAGAAGGCACCCAGCCAGAATACCAAATACTGTGTGGTGTCATAGTGGCTGCCAGGGAACTGTGACCTGAGACAGGATAGAAACCGAAAGTTTGCAAATGGTTCCAAGTCTCCTATCTAAACCCTATTTACTGTATGAAGGAGTGCCTGTAGATTTCAATGCCTGTATGACCCTTTTTCTGTTGGACAGAAAAACACCCTACACCCTGTCTGAACACCAAAGGTAGCAATAACAAAAGTCTCATTGCCAGCCTTGGACACAGGCTAAACAATCATCTGGCCACACTGCAGTCTGTTGTGAAGGGAAATAAATCCAGTGAAATCCTTATAGACAGGCACGTGTGGAGCATGGCTGATACCTCATTTACAACTCATAATTGCTGCAGTTATAACATTTCTAACTTTAAATGGAACTCCTCTCACGTTATTCCTGCAACGTTTATTTTTGAAGTGTTTTGTTTGTTCCCCTTATGGGGCTCAAAATGTGCCAGGATCTGAAAGATACTTGATCCAGTACTGCAGCTGCCATCCCAACAAACATGTAAATAAAACAAGAATTCTGTGAATGGGAATCCGAAGCGGCTGTGGGGAGGATTAGGGATTAGTAAAGGATGATTCTGTCATTGTTATCCTAATTGATAAAAGACAGACCACTGTTATTTTGAATAAAGCTTACCACACAAGCCTCAAGCAACTCAACAGAAGATCCTGTGTAATGGAGAACTGCTTCTGGACGTTGACAGTGTCCTGTGAAGTTACTGTACTCCGAGTACACAAGAGTAAGGAGCAGAGTGAGGTGGTACCTCTGCTCCCTCTCTTTAAGCTTAATTAAAAAAATTACCTTCAGAGGAATCCACCTCATTTTTCCCTGCCTGATTTCCTCTCCTGAGCTGCCCCTCCCCTACTCCAGCCCTGCCGTGTGCTCTGTACTCATTACTCCTGCCTGCCGAGGCACCGCCCCTTCCCCAACCCGGAGGACCTGAAGCCAAAGCAAAGCATCTCTGCATGATCCCCTCTCGCGGCAGCCTTCCATCCAATGCTTCTTCAGCACTTGACAGTCAGACACACTGATGTTTACAGCAGCAGATAAGTCAGTTGAGTTAGATTACAAAGAGGATAACTTTACAAGGTGTACTTAGAAAGGTATGTCTGTATTTACTCTGAACATCAGCACTGCTGTTGGGTATCGCTGCCCATTTAAACGGAATTCAAAAGAAAACATGAAAAAGAGCAGCACACACAATGTGTAAGCATCATCCTGATGCAGAGGTCATATTTTAGAGGATGAAAAGGAGGTGCCTGGCAACTCCAAAGAGTTACCTGTTAATTCAAAGGGGATGTAAAGATGGGGTTCAGAAGCAGCTCATCTCTACAAGGCCTTCGAGCACATCTTAGCACAGACCTTGCTAACCTGGCCTTCTAGGAGCTCCTATGTCCAACCAACTGCTGAGCCCCACAGCCTCTCCAGGAACTGTGATGGGATCATGAGTGCTACACATCTCAAATGGGACTGGTGCCCTATGAGCTTTGACCAAATTCCACTGTGCCAGCAATGGAGATGACGTGTAAGGTGAGGACCAGCTCAGTCCTTTGAAGTTGAAGGAACGGCAAGTTGGTTTATATGTGGCACCATCTGTCTGGCTGGGGGCATTGGCTGAGGAGATGGAGAAACCACCTGGAATAAGGAAGGATGAGAACCACCAAAGGGCCTGGGAGGTTGTACCTCTACATATCAATCTGTAGAAAGTTAGACACCGTACTGAGTAAATTCTCATGAAGCAGCTTGTCTTGTCTCCTTCCCTGCTCCATCATGGAAATATTTATGTCCTCCCAGGGCTGCCAAATGTGCTTTTAATATCCGTGTGTGAATCCAAAACTATGCCACACCCAGATGAAATTGCCTCTTGGGTACAGGCCCTGAGGAAGTTTTAGGCCCATGAGCATCCGATGACAAATGGCCATCTTTGAACATGAGCTGCTCTCCTTTCCTCCCCCCCCCCCCAAAAGCACGTGTGTAAACAAACCAGCCCAAGGAAGAGACTCTGATTTTCCTTGCATTCTTGTAGCTTGAATCTCCTGTGCTTTCCCTCATGTCAGTCAGGGGAAAAAAAAAAAAAAGAAGAGCTCTCTTTGTTGTTGTTGGGCAGCTGCTCCCCAGCCTGAATGAGAAGTGAGGAGCCCTGGGTTGGGGAAATCTGACTCCAGTGCCATGAGGACCTGCAGGGAAACAAGAACTGCTGGATATGTCCAGAGGAGCCAAATGATTGTAGTGGTGCCCTACAAGCCCAAGGAGAGCATTTGATACGCTTTTAAATGGTCAGCATGAGTAGTTGGGTGAAATTAAGAAAAGGAGGCTCTCAGCCTTGCAATCAGGAGATTAATAGGAAGATATGAGTGGAATTTATAACTTCTCAGAGGTCCTCAGGGTAAGAAGAAGAATGGTGTGAGATTTAGAATTTTAAACTAGACAAGACAAAGCCCCAGTGGGTGAAACTGTCAGTGCTCCTGCTCAGGGGCAGGGTGAACTGCTGGCCTCTTGTCATGTGTCTCTTCCATTCCTCACTTCTGTGATACTATAAAAAAGCCTGACCCAATCCTGGGATTACACAAAGAATGCACTGCAACAAAGAGAAGCCCATGGCCTTTCTGCTCACCCTTTAGTGGTATGTAGGACCAGAAGAGAGCTTGGTCCGAATAGTCAGAATGACATTCCTGGCCATGTTTAGCAAATGCTATCTGGGTTGAAAGGAAAAATATGTTCCCTTTTATTAGAATATTTTCTCCATGTTCTCCTTTAATCCAGGTGTCAAATGGAGGCAATGGCAGCCGCTGAAGCCATTCTTGTGTGTCTGAGGACATATCTCTTCCTACCTCTGTGTGAGAATGGGCTAGTCCCAAGCACCGCTCTGCAATTAGGATATTAATAGCCCTATTACTCTGTGCCATCTAGTTTGCTTTAAAATTCATGGTGTAGTTAGATGAGATTTGTTCATAACAGGAAAAGTACAGAGGTGCAGGAAGACTGAGTCAGAAAAGAGCTTTGAAATGCATCAAGCAACCATTTAATTAAAGAAGGGTGCTCTAATATTGTGTTCCAAATGATTACTTATTTATATACTCCTCAAATAGTGCTATTTTTAAACAGGATTTTGAAGAGAAGACAATTTGTATTTCAACGTGCGGACAGCCTTAAAGCTAAATGAGCTGCCTTCATGACAGTGCTCAGGAGGAGCAGGAAAAGAAAAATCTCCACATCCTCCCTGGTTCTTCTGCAGCCTCCCAGCACCATAGTGCCATCTGGAATTGTGCTGCTCTGCTGCCGCAGCCTTGCCATCATACCATAGAATCATTAAGGTTGGAAAAGACCACTCAGATCATCTAGTCCAATCATCAGCCCATCAACACCACATCCACGAAACCATATCTCTGAGTGCCACATCCACATGGTTCTTGAGTACCTCCAGGGACAGTGACTCCACCACCTCCCTGGGCAGCCTGCTCTGGTGTCTACCCATACCTCCTGCCAAGCGGGGGGATGTTTTTCAAAGGTTGAACATCCTGTGCAATATAATGCTCCAGGGAGCAAAAAGCTGAGGCATGTGTGTTGATACAGCTCTCACTGGTTGTTGTAAGGGTGTGTTTGGAGGTGCTGGTGACCATAAGCCTTGGGAGATGGATGGGAAGAACTGTGGGCTTTTGTGGGGAGTTATGCCTTCTGGTGAGAAAGGAGGATTTTGATCTTCTAGACTGTGGGCTTCCACGAACTGAGGTGCAAGCAGGACTTCAAGCTGAAATAAAATCAAAGGCAAATGTTGCATCCAAGTAATGAGCTTCTTCTCTTCTCTGATGTTGGATGGGGTCACTACTGTGGGATCTGAACCCAGAATTTTAGCTGGACACCATTTTAAATCCATTCTGCACTGGTCTGAATAACTACAAGTGTTCCAAGGAAATAAATGTTGGCTCCCATAGATCTTCAAAAACTTGAGTTTTTTCTTGGGATCAGAGCTGAGAAAGGCTTCTGTGGGAAGGCATGAATATTTGCTGAGTTCCTGAATAAATCTTTGCCCAGTTTGAGAGAATCAAAAGAGCCGTGGCTTCTCCCAGTTCCTTCCCAAACAAAGGGCTGGACCCAAGCACACTGAAGTCAAAGAGAAAGAGTCTCATTGACATCAAAGAGCACTGAATCAGATGGGATGAAGGACGGCCTCAGCCAGGGACCAGCAGAAATGAAAGCATGTGATGTACGTGACCAACAGCCGCCTGGATTCCAGCACTGAGCTCTGCAAACAGTGAACTTGCAAACAATTCATGAAGATGTGCCAAAAAAATTCAAAGAAAAATATGTAAGGAAACTGCAATGTGTTTGTGGGTATTCTGTGAGCAGAAAAATATGTTGTATTTGTGGAATAAATCAGTCCGTGGGAAGTATTCTCTCAACTCTCTCAGCTGTGTGCAGCTAAGCCAGCTAATCGAACACAAGCTTTTCTTCTGCTGCCAAAGGAAGCAGATAAGTATGGAGGCACGGATGAAACAAGTTTCAATTTGCTTTTAAGAAAGGAGTTGCTGGTTACATCTTGTTTCAGCAGTTCTCGTTTTCTGGATGGTCATTTTTTGCTGCTATTTAAATGCTTCAGTTTATTCTCTCGTGAATACCAACAAGCCTCGGTTTGTCTGTATCAGCTTGTCCATATGGCTTGTTTATCCATATCAGATGCTGCAGAGCTCATCCCGTCTCTTATCTCCAGCTGATTAGATTACTGCAGTGTCCTGTTGTGGATTCGCTGGGCTGCTTCCTCTCATGGGGAGTGCCACCACTGTAAGGGCATCGTGTGCCAGCGGTGACCCAGGGCATTTCATTCTGACACCATCATGCCTTTCTCTGGCTGCAAAGGAGCAGGATTAACTGAGGATGAGAAGAGTGTTGGGTCCAGATGGATTAGAAAATGAGGTAACAGTAGGAGCAGACGCATCAGGGTGAGCAATAGCTGCGCGGTGACGGTGTGGTGGAAGGACTGAGGGTCAGACTCAAACATGCTGTTCACGTTTGTTCCTTTGCAGACAGATGTGTCACGGCTTCTTGGGGACTGATGTGTGCTTCGTTTGTGGGTTCTCAGGATATTGAAAGTATCCACTGAATAATGGCCTTAAGTGATAGCCTCAAGTTGTGCCAGGGGTGGTTCAGGTTGGACATTAAGAAACATTTCTTCTCAGAAAGAGTGGTGAGACACTGGCACAGGCTGCCCAGGGTGGTGGTAGAGTCAACTGTCCCTGGAGGTGTTCAAGAACTGTGTAGATGTGGCACTGAGGGACGTTGTTAGTGGGTATGGTAGGGATAGGCTACTGGTTGACTAGATGATCTTGGTGGTCTTTTCTAACCTTAATGTTTCTATGATTCTGTGATTTAGTTCTTCCCTCTGGGGATCAAACTCAGTTACAAGGAGTGGAGCAAAGGTGCATGTTTACAGACAGGGGATGGTGATTTCTGATGGTAGCAATAAAGATTCTGCCAGAAGCTGTGTGTGTACCTATGGTTACTGGCACATATGTAGCACACACCTACAATTAGCTATCCAGAATCAGAGGCAAAGGAATGAAGGGTGTTTGGGGTGAAGATATAGAAAAGCCAAGGAGTTTCTTTAGATGAGAGAGACCAGATTATTGGAAATAGGGAGCACTGGGAAAGGTGGGACTCCAGGACAAACTTGTTTACCTGCACATTCTGGTAACCAAGAAATCTACTAAGTGCAGGTTTGAGTATGAGGGTTACAACAGCATTCACTAAAAGAAAAACTGGTTCAGCTGGGCTTCTAATATGGGGAAACAACCAGAGGCAGAGTACTGTTGGTTGTCCCACTGCTGGAAGGCCAACTCTGCCTGCCGGTGAGCAGGTATAGGCATAGGTGGGCATAAGCTCTCTCATACACCAAGCAGTTCCAGTCCACATCATTCTTCTTTTCATCGAGCATCTCAAAGTGCTCTGCAGACCCAGTGACCTCATGACAGCTTTTTCCCATCAGGAAACCAAAGCATGTTAGATGTCTTCCTCAAGATCCCACACTAGACCAGCATGGCAGAGGCTGCATGTTGCTCAGCTCACCAAGGATAACATCTCACTGGCAAGTCCCTGTCTCTAACACCAGCATGTGCCCTCGTTGCCTTTCAGACAACCAGCTGCTGCTGCTTGCTGCACAATCAAAATCTTGTTTGATATGGTCCTCCTGCTGCTGCTGTCCTTTATGACTGCTCTTACCTTTGACCAGACTGCTATTTTGTGGGGTTTTTTTTTCAGTGCCTTTTTCCTTCTTTGCATTAAATGCAGTGAGGGCCTTTGTGTGGCAGACGCTGCTCAGCATTAATTGCTTTGCCTTGTGATTACGTTCTCATCTAGTGATTTTCAGAAGCAGCAGTTGTTGCATTATGGCTGTCACTTCTCATACCCTTTCAGTGAGCACCATATTTTAATTGCTCACAACCAATGCTTCCTCGCTCTTTGCTCCTCCTAGCATAAACTATTTTCTGATTGCCAAGGCTTGCACACCAATACCTCCACCTTTTGTCTGCCACAGACAAAGGGCTACTGAGGGCTGCTCTGAGGCTCGTTGAAGCTCACAGCACCGGTTGTTTAAAAGTGTTTTGGTTTTTTTTTGAAGCTACCATGTCCAATGTGCTTAGTGATGCATGCTGGCTTGCTGCAGTGATGCTCAGTTTGGGTGTCTGCATGCTTGGCCATGCTTCTGCTGTACAGGGAAATGCTTGGAGGGGCCTTGGGATGGAAATCCCTTGGCCTGTCTGGGCTGTGCTGGGGTTTTCATGTTTCCATTAAGCTTCAGGATGACCTCTACACTACCAAGCAACCAGCTTTCTCCCATCTCTCTGGTGATGCCATAGAAAAATGTGAGGGGAGCTGGCCAGCCTGAGCTGTGACCCCCCACCACAAGCCTTTCTGCACAAGGAAGAAATGCTGCAGCAAGCACTTGGCATGAGATTGCCTTGGCAATCTCACAGGAGCAGGTTTACTGCAGTGCATTGAATGGGCTTTTGCCATTCGTCTCAGTTAACATGGGTGGTGACACAAGATGGTAGCTGCTGTCTTTGTGGTTGTATCCACCACTGACATTCTGCTTGAGTACTTCTTCAGAAGCCAGGCTGGTGACTCAGCCCTGAATTCAAGTTCTTTGGTCTGATTTGACTGAGTAGGTAAACACATCTTAAAAATGCGTATCAACTCAAAACAGCCCTATACACAACCATTGGGTTACTCTGCCCTGCAAGGGCTGTCCTGCAGACTGTGGTCTCCCACTTTTCAGCTGATGCAGAGTGATACTGTTTCAGCTTCTTTCAGTGCTCTGAACTTCAAGTGCAGCTTTTGGTCCTGCACTGGTTATAAGACCTCCCTGGGCTCTGCCTTTGCCTGGAGATTCCCTCAAAGTCCCTTTGGCTCTGCTTACAGGGGCCTGAGGAGTGACAATAATTGTTCCCTCGTGCCTTCATGTTGCAAAGGAAATGCTGCTGGCCACGTCTACTTATACTTCATTTAACTACTTTTGATGACTAACTGAACTTCAACTGGCAATTATGAATACTTGCTTGTCTTTTAACATTCAGGGACTGGAAGATGTAGGATGAGTTCATTTCCAAGGGCACAAGACCAGTGCACCTTAACAGGATGGTGGGAATTAGACACCAAGAGACTTGGACTTAATTTTATTTTTCAGGGCCTTGGTTAGCTCTGGTTTGTTTACTAGCTGGATGCTCTATTGTCTGCTTTCAGCTTTGCTATGCTTCTGATCGGTGCCTCTCTGAGCATTCATTCCTGCATTGTCCATTTCTGTCCGTGGCTAAGGTGGCTTCCACGAGCTTCCTCAGGGATTTCTTTTGCCCATCTCAAGGATGAAGCTGGGCAGAGTTCAATTGCTTTGAAGAGATGTGAAAATCTATCACCGTAAACAAAATTTTATTGGTTTTCTTTTGCTAAGAGCATCTTCCATTCCCAGACAGTGTTTGCTGCCGAAGGTATTTGTCTAATTCAGCAGAGCTCCTATCATGTCCTTTCTTGTCTTTACTCTACTTTGCTTTAATTTGGGGAAAAAAGTCTTGCTATTTTTATAAGAGCTCAAACTACATAGGTATAATTTTACACTGTGGTAATTGCACTGAAGAGGAATGACTGTGGGTTTTGAGCTCTGTGAATGGAGGGTCTGGGCTACGGGAGGTGTGGGAACATTTTTTTGGAAAGAAATCTCCCTCAGAAAAAAGATCATTTAGTGTTTTGGAAGGATTTTTGTAGGTTAAAAAAAAAATTATTATTAAATCCAGAGGCTTTTGGAAATTCTTTGTCATGCAGGCCACAAACTTGCATTTTCATCATGATGCTGAAACAAGTAAGAAATCCAGAGGAGACAACTACTGTCCAAATAGTGCAACCAATGAGCACAAGTTAACAGTCAATCCTGGTGGAAGGTGAGCACAAGGAAATGGGAGGAAAGTCAGAAGTGAAGTGAATGAAGTAATGCCAGTACAGAAATATAACCTGAAATCCCCCCCTCTTTTTTTAAGACTTTGGTACTATGGGTATTATTGATATATGCTGAGTTAACCTTGCCATATAAAATATATTCATGGCTACCACTGAATTATGTGCGGATTTATCCTAACAGCATTCCTGTTTCATGGTTTTGTAGTGCTTAAGTGGTGAGAAGCTGCAGCTGATGAGACCAAGGCTCAGACTTACTTATGTAACATCAGAAGATGGGGAGGAGGGGTTTCCCATGCCATAGGCTGGTTGAATTTTTTCTCATTCTTCTTGCAGATCTCCTAATTCCTGAAAGACAGGCCAAGAGTTTTACACCGGTATTCACATAGGAAACCACTTTGTGGGTGCTCTGAAAGGTCTCACATTCTGTGCAGGCCACTGTATCTCCCACAGGAGAGAGGGGCAGATGGCCAAATAGCATGCAGGGCATGAGGAAGCCTCAAGTTTCCTCTCAGACATTACCACAAGCTTGCCCTGAGGCTTTGGACAGACCTCTTCCTTTAGCTTTGTATTTTTCATCTGCAAAAACACATGAGGTGGCCTACCTGTTTTACCTGAAAAATGACGAATTTCTATTTCAAGCTTGCTTGGGTCTGTTGATGCTAAGCTCAGCTGAAAAGCTATCATAGACAAAAAACTAACAGAGGAATCACTTAATCCATATCTACCCATTTGTATTATGATTGATTTCTTTTTGCATTTCTAGTACTTAATAGAAGGTCTTGGACTGGAAACAGCAGAAACTCTTATGTGGTTCTGGCACAGGAGATGACCGACCAGACCCCATATGTGGCTGCACAGTACACTCACCTATTTAGATTGCACAGTATCACCTCTGCCTATACCCTTGCCCAGCTCCCATCTTTTGACTGTCAATGTTACAACCGAATCAGTCCTGCTATTGCCTTTGCTCAGAGCCAATTGCCTGCCATCATCCCATCAAGCACTTATACCTCATTCTCCTAATGTATTTTATATTAAGCCAATTTATATTATACAATGAGTGTCTGATGGAGAATGTACCCACAGGAGGCTTATGTGCTGTTTTTTCTCAATGATATTTAGCTGATCTGCTGACAGGTATTACCCCTCCCCATAGGCTTTGCCTCAATTATACCCTCAGGCCATCACAGCTGATGCAATGCAGTCACTCCAAGAGCAGCTCTTGCTTCTCAAGGTTTACTCTGCTGTCCTCCCTTTGGGGTGCTTGGTGAACACCTGGTCTTCCAAAAGCCCCCAGAATCTTCTGCTTTGGCCTCATGAAGATGCAGAATCATAGGATTGTATGAGTTAGGAGGAGCTTTTAAAAGTCATCAAGCCCAACTCCTCTGCAATGAACAGAGACACCTACAGCTAGATGAAGTACTCAGACCACCATCCAGACTGACCTTGAATGTCTCCGGGAATGGGGCATCCATCAGTTCTCTGGGCAGTTTGTTCCAGTTCTTTTCTATTTACTTCAGTTCTCATTGCATTTTTTTATTTTTCTCTACTGAAGCTTCCTCCATCCCCAACCATCCAGATTATAAACATAAAACCAACAATGTAAATATCAATATGAACAAATAAGACACATGAGAGTTACTCGGTGGTCAGCAGCTCCCTGCTGTCACAGTGTGCCAGCAACAGGCCCAAGCCCATCTAGGATTTTCATTCACATGAGCTCTTTACCATTTACATTACTGGAATTACAATGATAGAAATCAACTTGATGCCAGCTCCACCAAATCCTCTTAACCTTTTGTTGGTATAATTCAACTTCTTCACCTATTGTTCGTATTTCTTTAGATCAATACCGAGATCTGCTTGCTAGGTGTTTTGGGAGTGCTAGGAAATGGGCCAGCAGACAATCCAAAAATAGATATAAGCAGCTTCAGGTCATTCCTATTTGGCACTGGTGAGGCTGCACCTCGAGTACTGTGTTCAGTTTTGGGTCCCTCACTGAAAGAAAGACATTGAGGCTTTAGAGTGTGTCCAGAGAAGTGCAACGAAGCTGTGAAGGGTCTGGAGTGCAAATCTTATAGGGAGTGGATGAGAGAACTGGGATTGTTCAGTCTGGAGAAGGCTCAAGGGAGGTCTCATCACTCTCTACAGTGACCTGAAGGGAGTTTGTGGTGAGGTGGGGGTTGGACTCTTCTCTCAGGTAACAGCAAAAGAACAGGAGGTAACGGGCTCAAGTTGTTCCAAGTGAGATTCAGATTGAGTATTTGAAAATGTTTCTCCTCAGAAAGAGTGGTGAGGCATTGGAACAGGCTGCCAGGGAGGTGGTGGCGTCACCATTCCTGGAGGTGTTCAAGAACTGTGTGGCACTGAGGGACGTGGTTAGTGGGCATAGTAAGGACTGAAGATGGTTAAACTAGATGATCTCATAGGTCTTTTCCAACCCTAACAATTCTACAATTCTATGACCTAGAGGTCAGGAGATGATGTCTAGCATGGCCACTGTATTTATTAGAGAGGTATTGGTGTCTGGTGGCTAATACAAGGGGCAGAAGCACATTTGTCTCTTCCCTCTCCCTCTCCCTCTCCTCCCTCTTCCATTCCTCCATTAAATCTGTGTCTTGCACAGGTCTTGAACAGAAGTCTGACACATCTAGGCTGTGATACAAACTTGCGTTTACAGAAACAGTACTGCCAGACGGGCCTGCAGCATCTCACTGTGAGATGGGAGACTTGCTCGTGCTTGGGAGTTGAATCCTCCTGCTCTCATCCTGCCTGGCATACTCTGCAGAGGAGTCTGTGTTCTCCAGAAAAGACTGGGTTCTGGTGCAAATTTCCCCTGTGTTCTCGTTCCCTCCCAGTGTGAGCAGTAGGCCTTGCCACCAGCTAAAACCCAGCTGAAGGAGGCTGCAACAAACCTGCTGTGCAGAGAGAGCTGAGCTCGACATCCCTAGGTCCCACAGGCTGCAGCAAGAGGCTGAGCCCTTCTTTCTCCATTGACCGATTCTCTGAGTAACATTTGTGCTTCCCTCATTGTTCTCCCCCAAGTCACAGCATGACAACCTCCGGGCGCTGAGGTCCTGCAGCACTCCACAAACTTCCCTAGCAGCTGGATGAAAAAGCTCTGCTTGCAAAACCACATTCCAGAAAGCATGCACTGCATGGCAGGGCTAGAAACACCATACAGAGTCCCACTTAAGACAGAAATACAGATGTACCCTTCAGGGTTTGTTTTCTTTTTTTTTTTTTTTTTTTCAGCAGCATTTATTCTCTGCTCTGTTGAGTTTTCCAGGCGATGGCTGCCAGCCATACTAAAATAATTGTGTGACTTTGCAAAAACAATTCATTTTTCACCGCTTCCCCAGCACTGCCAGCTTTCTGTGGCTTTATAGAAAATGTCATGCTCTTTGGTGCTTTGCCTAGAGTTACATGGGATTAACCACAGAAGCTCAGCCTTCACCGAAGAACACACGCATCCTTCACCCAGAAGCTGGAGGAGGTGATCCAGCAAGCCCGGGGTGCTCATCCCCCTTCCCACAAGGTGTAGCCCACCAGCACGACCCGTGTCAGGGTGCAGCCCCGCTAATGGTGCTGAACAACAATTTTCATTGTCGTGGTCTGCGGGGCTCCTGCGAACGAGCACAATGAGACATTTAGCAGCACAATGGGACGTTTGCTGGAGGGCTGCCGGTGCGCGTTGGGTGCAGCTGGCACGGCACGTGCTGCTCGCTCACCGCGAGCACGCTCACAGCTGCACATCATCCAGCTCTGCCGTGCTGGGGAGGGAGCAAACAGAAAAAAATATCCAAGTTCAGCAAAGGAAAGACGAAGCCTTTCAGAAGGAAGTAAATTATTTGAATGAAAGCATTTCAAGGAAGTGATTTTATCGCCCTGAAATTTTATCCATCCTTTGAAAAATAAACAGCCTCGGTAACTACTTTTTCAGGCTACGTTTTGCTGGCAAGTTTTATCTGCAGAAAGGATTAGCTTATCCGTGGATGGGACGTGCTGCACACGCCCTGTTCCCATGCAGATCCACGCGGAGGGGAGCTGCCTTCCAGCGCTGTACTAGGACATTTTTATGTAGCTACATCAAATGACTGCAAAGACCATTAGGACAGTTTATCGTTGGAATCTGCAGGAACATACTGTACCCAGAAGGAAAATGCTCACTGATAGGGGAAGTGCAGAATTTGTGATCCTTGTAATTATGCAGATGATCCTCTCCAGAGGGCTGTGGTATGTGAGTGAGTCTGCAGTGAAGGCTCCTGGCTGCAGCACTTCCACAGTGCACTGACACCCAGCTGCTCCTGCTTCAGGTCTGCTGGCCACAGCCCAGCCTGGCACATCACCATCAAGGGGTTTTTTTTCCTCACTGGAGATTCATAAAATTCCAGTGTACAAAAGACTCTTTGAAGTAGAAATGCTGCTTTTCTGGGCACTTTCTGCTGTCGCTGTACAGAGCCCTTGTAGAAGTTTGCACCTTGCGGCTCACCATGGTGGAGGCAATGGACACACAGGGGGTGACTGACTTTCATGAAACTGGAGAATCATTATGTTTAGAAGAGACCACTGAGATCATCTAATCCAACCATCAGCCCATCCCCACCATGCCCACTAATCATGCTCCTCAGTACCACATCCACATGGTTCTTGAACACTTCCAGGGGCAGTGACTCCTCCACCTACCTGGCAGCCTGTCCCTGTGCATCACCACTCTTTCTGAGAAGAAATGTTTCCTAATAACCAGCTTGAACCTTCCCTGGCACAACTTGAGGCCATTCCCTCTAGTCCTATTGCTGTTACTTGGAGAAGAGGCCAACTCCCAGCTCACTACAGTCTCCTTTCAGGAAGTTGTAGAGAGCAAAATGGTGTCCCCTAAGCCTCCCATTCTCCAGACTGCAGAATCCCAGTTCCCTCAGCTGCTCCCCATAAGACTTGTGCTCCAGATCCCTCACAGCTTCATTTTCCTTCTCTGGACACATTCCAGGGCCTCAATGTCTTTCTTGCAGTGAGGGGCCACACCTTTCGGATCAAAGTGCCATTGCTACCACCGGCATAGACAGGCACTACACAGGTCAGTCACCTTCTCCAAAAGTATTCTCCCAGTACCTGGCCCAAGTAACTGTCCCTTGACATAAGCTACGAAGGTAAAAAGAAAGCCCTCTCATCCCACAGCGATGTTTCAGCTTGGTGTGCCACTAGGTACAAAGAGCTGCATGCTTCCCAGCATGAAACAAAACTCACGTGCTAAGAACCTGGAAGGTTTCCAGGCAGGAAAATCACCTTGGGATATTTGCACTGTAATTTCTTATAAGAGCACTACAGACATCCAAAAGAATTAGAAACTCAGTGATGTTCTCCTCAAGCATCTGAGAATACGTCAGTAGGGCTGATGGGCACCACCGAGGTTCACAGCCCTGCAAGCTCTGCCATTGGTGTCCCACATCACCATGTGAATGCCATTCTCCTCCTAGACATGTTCTGCTCCTATACAAACCATGTCCTGCTGTGTTCCCATAAAAACCTTCCAGAGAACCTGGAGCATCCCAAGGTTGCATTGCTGTACACCTCTCGCAACCCAAGGCAGCTTTTCATTGCAGAATACAATCTCTGCATATACCATGTGAGCAGGAAAAAACAGGACTTCAATTACAAGTACACAGGGCAGAGTATGATATTAAGGACACATATCTGCTTCTAAACTGATAGCTTATGGTAGGGTTTAGGACATGGTTCTGTCACTCTGTTGCTATTGTGGGACCTCTTTGTGCTGCGCTTGCTGTACCATGCTCAGAAAAACCCAGCTCCTTCCCGTTAGCACTGGGGTGGACAGAACAGAGGGGAGTTGAGAAGCTGCTGTTCCAGTGTTCCTGATAAGGACCCAGAGGGAGTGGAGAAAAAGCATTTTGCACAAGGCCATAAAGGACAGCTGTTTCAAATCTGGGAAACAAGCCTGAACCTCTTGACTCTCAGCACCTTTTCCTTTTTGTCATTAACCTGGTACAGTTTTCCAGGCCCTGGGGCTTCCTATCTTAAGGGCAGAGGGCAGCCAGGCTGATGCAGAGTGAAGCTTTGCTGCCCAGCTCCTTGATAGAGCCCATGGGACTTGTGCTGACATGACTTGCACACACAGCTGGGCAAAAATGCAGTGGGATGGCACTTTTGGTAAGGGGACAGCCTGGACTGGCTTTTGGTAAAATGTCAAAAGTTCTTTGTACCCCAGGCTCTGCATTTCCAGTGCAGGTTTTCTGGGAACTATGTGCTATTAATAGCTGCCCATGCAGCTATAGGCTATAGGGGAGGGAAATGAAGATTGCACAGGAAGAATTTAAATAACTGGGAACATTCAAGGGGCAGAACAACAAGTGCTGATTGCCCACTACAGGTAGCATTACGGGAGCCAGAATACGGAGGGTATGGACCTTCTGCAGTGCCAAGTGCCAAACATAGATCTAGATACATCCCATTCCCATAGCGTATTGTAACACTGCAACAGACAGCTGCAAGGCAAGATGATGAAGGCTGTTGTTCAAAAGTATGGTTGGAAGACTTGCTCTGAAGAGATAGGTGGATGTTCAGAGCAGAAACCAGTATTTTACAGTATTTACAGTAAGGGTAGTGAAGCACTGGAATAGGCTGCCCAGAAAGTGGTGAACGCCTCGTTTAAGGAGAAATTTGGAGAAATTTAAGGCCAGGCTGAGCAGGGTTCTGGGCACCTGATTGAGCTGGAGGTGCCCCTGCTTGTTGCAGGGGAATTGGACAAGATTAACTCCGTGGGTCCCTTCTAACAAAGAATTATATTACTCTGTTATACTCTGAAACATTTTCTTTTATCTTGAGGAGCATTCTTGTTGAGACATTCAGAGAAGTAGCACCACTGAACCTCCCACTGCTCAGCCTCCAGACTGCAGGATGTGGGCTCAGAGGCCCCATGGCCAGGACTTGCAGGGATGGGCACTGTCATGCTGGATCTGCAGCCCTCCACTAACATGGGGCTCTGCTTTTTTTGTTCTGCAGACTGCCATGTCCAAAGCATAGAAACATATATTTTTGTGTATGTACGTATATGTGCCTGAGCCTATAAGAAGTCAAACAAAGCATTACAAATGTACAGTGAAGAAATAACAATCTGCCTTCTCTGATTATACAGCCTGATTTACTGGGCTAAACAATAGGTTTATTGCTCTGTGCTACGTAATTGTTATTAAAGGATGCATCTGGTCTCTGAGTAGAAACGAACTTTTGTGAAGGCAAAGTATTCCAAATACCAGGAAGCAAACAATTATCAAACGAGATCTGCACAAGTACAAAAAATCAGCTGGAAAAAGTCAAATAAATTTTGAATGATACATACTTAGAAAGGTTGTAGGAAAGCATGGCTCTTCAATATTACAGTGGCCAAACCATTATTGCCCACTGGAGATTGCTCCATTTCTTTTTCAGGTACAGTCATGGGCACTTTTGAGATTGCTGGAGATTGTCAAAGCTTACAAAATAATGAACTCTGCAAAGTACCTGGATAAATGTCCAGGACAGAAAGTGGGTCTGTAGCCTGCCTGAGCAAGAAGGTGTCTGTGGGTGGGAAGAGGAGCTCATTGCTCCAAGGCGTCAGGCCGCATTAGGCCGTGCTGCCAAGTGTAGAACTGGGGACTCAGCAATGTTGCCGTATGGCTGTCAGCACTTATTGCTGTGACAGGTTTGTGACAAACCAGAGGGAAAAAAAAAGAAAAAACAAGCGAGCCCACAGCAGACTTAAGGAGATTAAAAGGACTGAGTGGTTAGACCCCACTTGGGTCTTTGTCAGTTTTTTAATGAGGCATAAAAGGGGCCTTTGAAGGTAGGCTTTGATTTCTCTTTTTCCTGCTTGTTTTGCTGCATTAGAAATTTAGATTGCCCTTGCTTTCCCAGGAAGGCTCAAGTGTGAACAACTTCCAGCAGCAGAGGAGCCCTGCAGCCACCAGCAGCCTCTTTCTCTGGGCTGCCAATGGCCAAGGCACCCAACGTGTCTCCTTCCTCACAGCACTCCCAAAGACAACAATTTTCAGTAGTGATGTGCAATTTCCATCACTCATTCCACTACATCCTCACAGTTTTGGAACTTATGAGCATGCGCACCGTGAAAGAAATCACATCTTCCCAAGAGTCTTCAACATGGCACCCAGAAATGAAGGCTCTCCACACAAATGGAGATAATTTATATGAAAGCTGTGGTTAGAGGAAGAGTTTGAACAGTGGACTCTGGGAGAATAATTTTATGCCATTTTTAAACATACACGTACTCACACGTCCAGATACCTAATACTGCAGAGGAGCACATCAACAAGGAAAGTGAAAACTGACTGCTTCTTGCCATGGACAGGGGCTTTCAAGCTGTCACACTCATGTCTGTGCCCTACCAAACTACTGTCATGTCCAAGCATGCAAGAAAATGTGAGTCATGTCCCTTTGAAACTAGGAAATGAGCTTGGAAAAGTACCATTTTGCTGAAAAAAGAAAGTGCTGACATTCTTATTTTTCTCTCTCTAACTATTATAGTTACAGCTTTGGAAGAAAATGTTAAATTTTTAGGAAAAATCAAATGTAATATTTTTATGTATTCCTGTGATTCTAGAAGATGTTATCTTATGAGATCCCTCACGCTGTGATACCCGCACTTAATTCATGAGGCTTAGAGACTGGAAACTGGATACACGATTGTCTTATAAAAATGCAAACAAATCAAAAAGGTCTTCAGTTTTTCTTCACAGCAACAAAGAGCTTAATAAAGAAAAGATGTTAATAATAAAACTTCTGTGTTTCAGTCTCGCTCTGTTTCTTATACCAGACTCCATAAGATTCTAGTTTCCTCTGTTGAAATAAAAAAAGCACAGAGGGCATTTCTTTATAATTTCTTCCTTAAATTCTGCATCTTATTCCCTTTTCTATGTGAAGAAAGTTTAGAAATGAAAGAGGGAGTGTTCTCTGGGACCAGGGAGTATCTCAAAGCAAAGGCAAACTGTGCCACTGCTCAGGGAGGCCCTAGCACTCTCACAAGCCACCCCTCAAGCCACATGCTGGTCCCAGATGTCAGTGATGGGCAATTAATTTTTCCCATCCTCCTGAAGTTGCTGGAAAAGAGTGTTCTATGGAGCAGTGGTTGATACGCTGAGGGGTTAGAGACCTATGCCATGTTGCCATTCAGGAAAACTGTTGCATTCCTTCTCATCATCTGTTTCTAGCAGATGGTTGATATTAAGGAAAAGCACAGCAGATTCAGTTTCCAGTGTTAGGACTTATCACTCATTACCTTTGAAATTATAAATGTGCATTTTCAGCTATGGTAAATATTCCGAAGGAGAAATACTGTAGGGAAAACTAAGCATCAAACCTTTTGGAAACTAACAGTGCTGCTTACTGTGTGGTGCTGCAATGACCATGGTGAAACTGCCTCCCAAAAACCTGAAAAGACACAAGAAATCGGAATATTCAGAGACCACAGAGAGAAAGCATAAGGAATGAGACTGCTTAACACGGAGCATGAGAAAAGCCTTCAGGAGCCCCGAGGGAAGCTCAGGGCATGGCTCTGCAGCATCTTGATTCCTGCTCTGTCAGCAGCTCAGGGACCCATATGCATTTCCATGTCTCAGTCCCACCACCATCTGACCCCTTGGTGAGATGAGCCATTGCAAACCACTCCCCATTCCTTGCAGAAATGTTTCTTACAGGTGGAGTTCCTTAAAGGTGCGCATCACGGGGACAGGCATGCATCAGCACTTGCCCATGGAAGGGGTGGGAGCATGGGGATGGAGAAGGTGGCAGAACAGAAGCATTCCCATCTAATACTGGTGGATGTTTTACCCATAGCAAGCAAAAGCACAAAGCTGGAGTTATATCCCTACCTAATGTAATGAGTTGCCCTGGGCGCTGCACTAAATCCATTAAGCAATGATTAATATACATATTGAAAGATTAAATATACTTCCTAATGGAACTTTTCATTGGCAGCCTTTTCTTCTTGTGTCTTTGAACTCTGCAGCTGAACTACTGCTTTTGGGTGGAACAGCTTCCTAAGTCAAAATGCATAGGGTATTTTCATAATCATAAAGGTTAAAGAAAATTCAGTGCATCCAGAAACCATATTGGGTGAATAAAACCAGTGAAACCAGCTTCTATAAAGCACCCTCGCTAATGGGCATTGATCCAGAAATGCATTTTAAAGCAGATGATTTATTTTTTTCCCTGAGATCTCTATAACAGGCAGTGGAACTTCTTATGGGAGGGGGGGGTGGGGGGGTGGGAAATACCCACAGTACAAGACTAACCCTTTTTCTTGATGCTACAGAAGTCTTTTGACATTTATTCCCTGGCTGTCTGAAGGCTTCATAACATAATCATAGAATCATTAAGGTTGGAAAAGCCTTCTAAGGTCATTTAGTCCAACCATCAACCCATCACCACCGTGCCCAATACCACATCACTCAAAGAGCTGGGTTCCAGCAGCAAGTGCTCAATCCACCTGCCAAATATTGCTGTACTATTCCCCCGCCCCACCCTACCCCCATGGCGAATTAAATGCTGTTGCAGTCTTGTGGCAAGAGGCAACAGCTTCATGATGTGGCATTACAGGGATATTTCTCCATTCAAAGATCTGATGGTAGGTTGAAGCCTCCATGTGAAGAGGTCCTTTGCAGTGGTTATCTCTAGCTTCAGGTAGGACCAGAAGCTGGTGATGGGTCTTTGAAGGGTCTACTATGGTAGCCCTGGGCTTCTTTCCAGTAGAGGGCACTGACTGATGAAGATGAAGGGAAGTGAGGACAACCACAGAGTGGTCCTAGTGATGATGAGTGGCTGTGAAGGCCCTCTGCCCACACCGTGGTGTAAGGCAGGAGGAAAAGGGGGAAAATTACAGCAGGAAAGAGCTGGGAGGTGTGAAAGCTGCAAAACCAAGTGCCCTTTGCAGCCTTATTGAACATCTGGTGACTCTGGGCACACCCAAATCAGCTGGTCCATCTCTGCATGCTCTGGAGGATGTGTTGCCACGACCACCTCCTGGGATTTTAGTATGAAATACGAGAAAATTGTCAGATGAAACAGCTCCTTTGACTGCTCCCTAACCCACATGACCCTTGGCCTTTCCCCCAGAGCAGGGAAAGCTAGAGGGCCAGTCCCCTTGCTTCTTGAAGGGTGTTTCAGGGTCCTCTGGCCACATGCAGCTGGGTCTGCCGGTGGATGAGAGCTGATGTGCCCAGGTGCCTCTGTCCTTAAAAAGGGTGCACTAAGGGGATAAACCCTATGGGTTTTTGCAGCGCTTCCTCGGGCACAAATGCCAATGAATATGGCAGCAGCTTTACTGCAGAAAGCTGGAAGCCAGGACAATGAAACTGGATTTTTTCTTGGAGATAGGAAGGCTTTTCTACTTTTTTTTTTTTTTTTTAGTTGCCAATAAATAAGAGAATTTGGGGATTTTAAATGTAGGAAGATGAGAGGATGAGTCAGACAGGGTTGCTGACCACAGCTTTGCTTTCAAACTGGGAAATGCAAAGAAAATAATTTCTGTGCTATAGAAATGTCTAATTATCATCTGCCATCTCAAATGCCTCCAACGAGAAACTCCTGCAGAGACCTTTGAAGCTATTTTAATGCAGAAAGTTGGAAAATACTCTGTCAAACTGAACCAAGATGCAGAATGTGATCACATAAATCCAGTGTCTTGGAGCACAGCCCAGACGTTTCTGACTTTGTTGTTTTTCGCTGCAGTTTAGCAATTCAGCAGAATCACATTTGCTGCCCTGGATCTACTGGTTTTGGTGGCGATGTTACTTGAACTAATCGCTTATGTAAATAAACATTTAAACCTACAGGAAGGCTAAGGCAACTGTGAAAAATAATCACGATTAACTTCCAGTAACATATTCGGGGGTTGCAAATTATCATTATTTTTTTCAGTTTGCCAAGGCTTTATTTTTAGAGGGGATAAAAAACTGCTAAGCTTTCAGTTCCTGACATTTCTCTCTGGAGTGAGAACAGAGCGATAGCAATTAATGGGAAGGTCTCAGGCACTGCCAATGGGCTGAGGCTTGTCTGGGCATTTTCAGATTTCAACCTCCTCAGAGAAAGAGGAATTCGTGCAAAGCTGCAAGGATAATTATTGGTAACAAAAAAAGATCAGCATCACTATGATTTCAGAAAAATAAATGAGCCCAAATCTGAGTATTGTGACCACTTTGAGAGACTGACACCTGGTTGCACACTACATTAGCTGATTCATTGCATGTTGTTTTAGGAAGAGTCTGTACATACTGTGCCAGAAAGGAACACTGCCTGCTGGTGACATGCTCACCCAAGGCATCCTGCACGCCCTGCAGAGTGTGGAGATGTTGACAGGGTGGGTGTGCATGGGTATCCTGGGTCTGGGAGGGGACTGCCCCATACCTCCACTCCCATCTCACCCAAGGAAGATGAGGATGAACTCATCCAATGCCATGAGCCCACCACAACCCAGCACCAGTCCCTAATGTATTAGAATATGACCCAGCTGCTGGGTGGCTGTGAGCACATTTCAGACCTTCAAGAAACTGTTGCTCATGTTCGCAGGTTGCTCGGAGAAGTGGTGGATGCCCCTGGAGACACTCAAGGTCAGGCTGGATGAGGTCTGAGCTCCTGATCTAGCTGTAGGTGTCCCTGTTCATTGCAGGGGAGCTGGACTAGATGGCTTTAAAGGTTCCTTCTAACTCAAATGATTCTATGATTCTAAGGAAGGAGTCGATAACAGGACCATCACCATCACCTTTCCCACTGTCAGTGGCACTGTAAGAGTTGCAAAAGAGCTGCAGGTGCAGGAGCCCCAAAAAGGAATTGCACTGAACATTATCTTCAGATGAGCTTTGTCCCTTGAAATATCTTTTAAATTCAGCATCTCTGGTGAAAGGAAGTGAGCAAAGAAGGGTTTAGAAATGTTTATTAAATAAAGCAGAGTTTCAAATCTGTATTATTGTTGCAGGACACAATGGTCGTTACTGTTTTCGCTGGTAAGTGCCAGTGTGATTTAAAGCTGCTGACAGCACCAGACACTCACAATGAAATCATCTCTCCCTCTCCTCCGCACAGCTCAGGCAGACACTCATTTGTATGTATGGGTTCAGCCTGTCTGCTGCGTCTGGCCAGAGCAACAGATACTAATGGCATATGTTAATTACAGCCCAACAACTTCCTTTCACTTGGGTGTTTATTGACAGCCTCACTTCTGCCCATCGAGGCAGCTGGCACGGGTAGCTGGGCTGCACAGGGCCACAGCATCACCTCCATTTGGGCTTTGGTGTTGCAATGCTCCATCAACCAGTTGGCAAACCTGGCATCCCAGGGAGAGGTTTTGGGTTCTCCCTGCTCTACTTTCCTAACTGTGCAGAAGGGTTGTAGAGGAAATGAGATCCTGGGAGGAAATTTTCCTTGCTGACTCCTAACTGCTCCACATGTAATTGAGATCCAAGTAGCTGGAAAATAGCTCAATAGTTGGGAATTTAGAGGGATTGTAAACTGTCTGGTATAGACGGTGAATGCAAACAAACAGGTTTCGACATGAGTAAAAGCTGTCATTGTATGGTGCAGAGCCAGGACCCATCGACTCTAGGGAAAATATTCAAGAGTAATCAGAGACAAACGTTTGGGGGGTGGCTGCAAGAAAAATTTAAAAGAACAATTGGAGATTAATATCTCAGGTGAAGTTTCCTTCTCATTCCATAACAACTGGTTTCTGACATCGGAAAAATGAGATTCTAAACATTTCATCCTTATTGAGGAACATCTATCCTAACAGATTTTTATGGCTTGGTGTTCCAAGAAGGTCTCTTGATTTTACATTATCAATGAATCACAGAATTACAGAATCACTAAGATTGGAAAAGATAACCTTGTCCAACTGTCATCCCATCCCCACCATGCCCACTAACCATGTCCCTCAGTGCCACATCTACACAGTTTTGAACATGTCCAGGAAAAGTGACTCCACTAGCTCCCTGGGCATCCCATGCCAGTGCCTCATTGCCCTTTCTGAGAAGAAATGTTTCCTAATATCCAACCTCAAATCATGCTTCAGCTTGCTGTGCTTGAATTCCATGCTGCTTCATTTACATCACTGTGCTGGCCATTGGACAAGGGCTACACAAAGTTCTGCAGACACACAGAGAAATCCCACGAAGTTCAAGGTATGAAACCAAGTCAGATGATTTTATTTTATGAGACAGAAGTGAAGAGTATCAGCAGGCTGTTCTCTGCTGCCATTGCTGAAAAGATAGTTTCAGTTCTTGGCTTATAGGAAGTAGCTGTGTGAATGATTGGAAGCTTTGAGGCGGTATGAAAGAAAGGTATGAGAGTCTCAGCTTTTGACTTTGGACTGGATTTGATTAGTGCCAAGCCCTGTGTGAGGCATGCATGAGTGTGTCTCTCACTGCACATCAGGCTGCATTTGGTATTTGGGGACTTCACATAGTGTTGTGCTGCTCTGGTGACTATGAGTTGTTAAGTCCCTAGGTAATTCCCTACAGCCTTCACTCATCTGGAAGAGAAGTGTAATTAGCAGGTTTTACCAACTCACTAACCTGTTTATGGACTTTCTGTTGGTGCATGTGCTGTTCGTTCACACATATCCAAGCCGAAACAGTACATCTGCTTTTATTTGCTGAGATGTGCAAAGAGTTATGATAGATGAGTGAAATGCAGTTGTTCTGTCTACAATGATATTGGCTCTTCTCCCTTCTGTATATGGCTTTCTTTCTTGAGGTTAATTATTTTAGGTACTGGCATAACCAATTTTGTTGCAATACATTTATTAAATAAAATGTACAAAATGCTCGATATCATGTAGATCGTAACATAGATGACCTACTGAAGAACAGTTTTTATTTTAATTTATTTTACTTTATTTTATTTTATTTTATTCCAGAAATTCACTCAACATATCCTGCTTAAATATGGAGGCTGTTACCATTCAGACCAGCACTTCCTAGTGGCCAGGGGATGCCTCCAAGCATCCTTTAGAACCTTCAACCAGAGGAGCTGCAGAACAGCTCATGGCCTTCTCCTGTGGGATGAGGACGTGTCTCTGCCCACAGGGGGCCATTAGTGTGCTGTTTCTTCAGCAGAGCTGAATGGAGATGCCCATGATCTCTGGCTGTGATCTCTACCAGTGTTATCCACGGTCCTCAACAGGACTAGAAAGGTCCTGTTTGGGATTAGTAACCCAGAACACCAGAGTAAACAAGGTGGGTTTTTGTTGGTCTTTTTTTTCCCAGTGTTAGCATCCAGCAAAATCCTCACACAATCACATGACACAGAATACCAAACACAGCCCAGAAAGCATGTCAGATGAGCAAGGGCACTTGGTCTAGCAACCTCTATTGAAAATGGCCTTGTTTTTGTGTTTAAAGGCAAGACATTTAATTGTCTGATCATACATTGTTCTCAGTCCCCATGCTACTGGACTGATGGAATACTTTAGCTATTTATTGAGATGCAGGAAAGCCAAACTCTTTGAGTACTACTACAACAAAAAGTTTGCAGACACTGTACTATTTCTCTGTCTCTCTCTCATAAAAACAAGGAGACTGTGGCGGAGGAAAAAACAATTTCTTTCAGAATGAAAAGAATACAGTAAATACTGTATCTATAACCAGAAGGTGCTCAGGGGATGAGGTTTGCACTGAGGAGCATGGTGAGTGGGTATGGTAATGATGGGCTGATGGTTGGACTAGATGATCTCAGTGTTCTTTCCAACCTTAGCAGCTCTATGATCCTATGGTTCTAAGAGCTCTCAGAAAAGGCTAAATCCTGTTGCTACTCCAGCACAAGGCAGTCACATCAGCTGCACAAACCCGTGGGCAATCGTGTGTTTGTTGTTCAATTTGTTCAATGCTCTGTGGCCTTCACTCTGATCTTCTGTTAAAATAAATCATAATATTTAATCAGAAACATCTTCAGATGCCTTCTGCTGTGTTTTGACAAAATATGCCCTGTCCTAGAGCGTTTCTAGAGGACTAACTGTCCTGCATGAGGGTCTCCTGCTGGGCCGACCCAGCTGTCACTTGTGCTGGTTTGTGACTATGTACAAACATAGTCCGTATGCACACAACCATCAACCACTGAGGAGCTCTTTCTGTCCCTGGAACTATATTCTTTGTGTGCATCCACTGAGAAATTGTGATGCATGGTTTTTTTTTTTTTTTTTCAGGAGAAACTGGTACAACTGGTAGGCAGATGGAAGCAACACAAAAGGAATCACAGATTGGATATTAGGAAAAATTTCTCCTCAGAAGGAGTGGTGTTGCGCTGGCACAGGCTGCCCAGGGAGGTGATGGAGTCACCAACCCTGGAGGTGTTCAAGAACCATGTAGGTGTGGCTCTGAGGGACATGGTTAATGGGCATGGTGGTGATAGGATGATGGTTTGGCTAGATGACCTTTGTGGTCTTTTCCAACTTTAACGATTCTATCATTCTATGAATTGTTAAGAGTTTGTTACTAGCCATGGCAGAAAATTCTAGCTAAGCCTGGTGGCACTTTGTGGTTGCTTTGTCATCTCTATTAGCTGAAGTCCTTGCAGAGCCCAGGTGGAACCAGGTGCTCTGCTCACCGGAATGTGCTGCTTCTTCAGAAGCCCTCTGAGCAGCTGCCTCTGCCTCCAGGAGTGCTTCCATCATGACCCTATCCTCCCTGGGGATGGCCTTGGAGGCTGAACTTCGGATGTTGTTATCCAGACAGAAAGTCTGAATGTTTTGGAGACTTGTTACCCACAACCCTTTTCTCTCTCCTCCTTCCTGTGCTGTGTATCAAACAAGCAACTACTGGAGCCAGTGTGAGACCACGTTGCCAGCAAAAACATCCCCCTTAAGTCCTAAAGGAATTCGGGATATTTTGTCTCTGAACTGCTAAGACCCTCCAAAGCACAGTGATTGTAGCAATCTTTAAAATAAAAGCTGAGGGCCGGGAAGTCTTGAATTAGGAACAGGAAGCTCTGGCTGAACTGATAACTGAAACGCTGCTTCAATACAACTCGGTGAATACAACAAGACAGCAGCATGGCCTCTGCAGGGACAGACGCTGCCTCTCTCAGTAAGTACAGTAAGTAGCAGAAGCAATTAAAAATGTATCTACATTTTCAGCAGCATTTAAAAAATGTCCCTCACTAAACTGAGTAGGCACATGGGTAAAATTCTGTCCTGCGTATAAATGTGAAACTCAAGAGTGCACTTTGAACAAGGCAAAGGGAGAATGGCTGCAGATGTGCCAGTGGGTGGAGTGGACGAAGATCCTGGTTAGCACAACAGGCAGCACAAGGCAGCCCCAGAGCTGTTCCACTGTAGTAGTTTTCATAGCCATTGTGCTGTAGAAGACTTTCAAAGGGCAATTTGAAGCAACAGGTGGCTCTTTGACTATTTCCACAAAAGAAGGCAGGCTTGGGACTGTCTGGTACAGTAATGAAGAGGGCAAATGACCAGGTGATTTGCCCATGTTAACTGAAACTTGAAAAACCTGTGGGGTACCTCAGAGATGAGGCCAAAAATGTCTGAAAGGTTATAGAAAGAGCAATAAAATGGTTTGAGCTACAGATAGACTGAAAGGTAAAAATACTCACGTGGGAGTGATGGCAGGTATGAAGAAACCTGACAGAATGACTTGAGATAGTACAAAACATGTCAGCTGGAGTAATACAGAGACTTCAGCTGAGCACGTTGTTTGCTTTTATTTAACACCAGAGCAAAGTGATGTCAAATGAAAATGAAAGACAGCAGGTATCAACATTCAGAAATGAAATGCTCCTTTTGGAGAACACATTCTTTGATTGCCATGAGTGAGCAGATGTTTCTTCATTCTGCCTGTGTTCAGGGCCAGTCCATGGATGTGGAGCTCGTTTCCCATGACACTCACAGCAAATGCTCTGTTCCCGGGAAAACTTTCCATGAGGTGATGTTGGAACTGACAGTTCAACCCGGTCCCACAACCGGCAGGTGTCTGCATGACTAACAGGCCCAGCAGGAACGTCAAGAGAAAGAAAAGGTCTGTGAGCCATCCCAGTCTGAGGTGTGATCCAATCGCTAACTGCCAAAGATTAGGAACAAAAAAATCCCGTAAGTACTGTATTCCAAGTGTACCTGATCCTTGCACTTCTGGAATTAGACATTTTTTGGACACAAATAACTGATTCAACTAGTGGGCTTGGCTCCTGCATCCTTAACCAGTGTCTGCAGGCAGGTGGAGATGCAGCACACATACTACACACACTATGGGAAACCCAAGAGATTTTAAACGCTTTTCCTGGACATTCTGGCAAAAGTGCCAAATCCAGGGGATGCTGCTGAGTGAAATGAAAGAAAGACTCAATGGCCAGGGCTGGGTGTTTGCAAGCAATGCATTACTCCACTAGAGATGTACACCTACTTAAATAGCAGGACATGCAAGGAAGTTTATTGTTGCACTACTGTGTGCAAGCATGAGGCAATGAAATCTTGAAGAGAGAGCTTGGTAAGTGACTCCTTCCACCTAAACCCGCAGCTTTCAGCATCTGAGCTGCAAAGGGAAGACTGGGCTCTTGGAGAGAGCAATTGCAGGAAACCATTGGTTACCATTTCTTAGAAGGGGTGTGGGACAGGCAGAAGCTGCTTCAGAGCTTCTGCATTCAGGTCCCAGAGCTGCTTCCCAAGAGCTACAGTAGCAGGAAGTCCCCACAGAGCAGTAGGAGACACATTTGCAGAGCAACCTTGCTCTCCTGCGAGAGGAACTTGGTTATGCAGCAGCAGGAAAGCTGCCAAGCAGTTTTATCCCAAAGGAAGAGAAATTGAAACCGGTACAGGTTAGGAATTCATTACTGTGACAGTGTTTACCTACCTCGTTCCACTTTTCTCCGTTTAGTAAGCATATTTTGTGTTGCCCATCTGATTCCTGCTGGAGAAAGCACAGGATGACTGGCTGACAGGCAGCTGAGCCTATATCCCAGGTGTGAGCTCATGATGCCCTCATGCTTGGGCCCAGACTTCACTGTGGCCCATCCAGCCCTGGCAGAAGTGTTATGTACACATGACTCTTATTCACGTCTCTGGAAAAGTTGGATGGGTGTCCAAAGACAGGCTTCGTCTCCAGGAGCAGACACAATATCTCATTATGGTCTAGAAGGATCATTCTCCAAGATTCAGTGCTGAGATGACATATCCATAAACTCCTTGGGGATCTGTTTCTTTGTAAACACACAGACATGACTCAGATTATACTAATGTAGCTACGTGTGAAAATTCTGGGGGAAAATACAACCCCAAATCACCTTCCTAAGAAAATAAGCAGCGAAGCCAAACGTTACTGCACGGGTGTTGGTATTTTTGTTTTTTTTTTGCCTGGCTATCAGCAATTTGCAAGTTCTCTCTTGTTGGCCTCTGGGAAACAGCGCATCCCAAGACTACAAGTACTAAGCAGCTCAAAGAAGTGCCAGCACTCTCCACACTCTTGAAAAAAAAGAAAAAAGCCTGGGGAAATGGTTGCTATTGTCCAGGAGCTTGATGGTGTCCCAGGTCCCTCCTGCCTGGCACGCTGTCAGCTGGACTGCCTGCAGCTCCTGTGCTTCTTGGAGGCAGCAAGCCTTCTGAGGGCTGGATGGTGCAAGCCCTCCACTAATGGGCTGTGTGCTGGTACTAATGAGCTTCAGAGCACTGACCACAGGGAGGATGGGCCCCTATTAGTTTTCTAATTAATTCAAGATAATCGCACGGCAGCATTCTCTGGGGAGCAGCCCATCTTGCGAGAGAGGTAAGAAGTCTGCACAGATCTGTCCCCTCCACACTGTAGTTGGAGCGCTTTTACCTGCTTTTTGTAACCAAAAATCTTGCTTTGTGAGCTGCTTGTGTTCCCCCCCCCCATGGCAGCTCATCCTGTACATTAGCTCCTTCTGCTATTTAAAGTCTTCTGACATTCCTTTTGGGCCCACCCATCCTGCATGCACTGGGCTTACATTCTTGACCCCTACTGGGAGATGACATTAGCTCTCCGCTTCACTGCCGCTCCCTTCTTACTCAAAGCTTATCTAAAACCAGGGTCGCTCTTATCTCTGATTTTCCTTTTTTCTCTCGGCTGTAACACCCTAATTAGAGCCCTGAAGCATACGGAGATGGGATTTGCATGAAAGACAATGTTCAGGGTGAAACTGGATCCCAACTTGTGCAGTTGCGATGCGGCGTTTGGGGGCAATAAAGGTTATTTCGAGCCCTCCCTTCTCACCACTATTTTCTAAACCACTCAAAGCCCCTTTTTCTTCTCTGAAGGATCAGAGCTGGTATCTTAAGTTTTTCTGGAAGAGTAACAACCTTGTATCTTTGTACAGTATTAAATAAACCCTGGAAGAGTTTCCACATTCCTCTCCAGTGTGTATACACTTAACTGGAGCGTGTATCACCTGCTACCCAGCCCACATGGTGAATGTCTCTCTCACACGTTAAGACACTAAAACAAGGCCTCTACTACAAATAGTGATGCTCACCACTTAGCTGCTTCTCCAAAGCTCCTCATTAGAGAAAAAAAAAAGATGAAAGATTAGTCATGTTGTAGTGGCAGACAGCTTTAAAGTGAGGCCTTAATGGAATAACGAATAACCCTAATAATAGACGAGGACATCTCCATAACATTCATTATAGCTAATGACCATAATTAAATATTAACTGTAACATTAAATATAGCAGGTTTGTAAATACCAGATTTACATAACAAAGTGATTGTCTTACCTTGGGAACCTCTGTTGGGAGCAGCACCTGGCTGCTTCGCCCATGGCCAGAGCTTGTCCCACAGTTTGGGGCTAGGCACATGGTTTTACATAACAGACACTTCCAGGAAGAGTAAGTGAGAGAATGTGTTAAGGGAATGACCAACTATTAAAACCATACTCTAGAAATGAGCTCCTTCTGTAATTGCTGCAAACTCCTCGGAGTCTGAAGACGTACCGAGACCTCAATCTCAAACTTGGGCAGTAGAAATGGGTTCTGAGGAGGGCTCACACTTGGAGGGATGGGAGAAGACTTCTCAGAAGAGATGATTTGAGGACCTTCCTGAAGTGTTTCACCAAATAAATCCTGATTATCTGGGCTTTGTGCAGACATGGTGATTGTTACCCTAACTTCTTAAGGCACGTAAGCATTTAAGCTCCCTTAAATCTTTAAGGTAGCACAATGTAAGCATTAAAGCCAACTTAAATCCCTATTAAGTCTTCTATGTTCCTAAAACATTTAAGCCATTTTAAAGTCTTTTTAGAATGACTTCTTGTTTCGTGGGAAGGATGCAGAGTTGACAGACACTTTGTATGGAATGTTCCTTGAAAGTTCATGCTGTCAGAAAAGCCAATGTCTGACACTCAGCCTTATTAGGGGAAAAAAAAAAAAAAAAAACCTTGAAAAATGTCTAGAACTGTTATTTCATTGTCATTTTAAAGTTTGTCCCTGGATTCATGGCAATACTTACAAATGTGACAGGATTTTGACAACACCCTTGATCTACCAACTCATCCTGGTGGTCCATGGCTTTGCAGCACTGGAGTGTGGCACCTACTTGGGAGGACAGTGGAAGAAGCTGCAAGTGAGTGAATTCCTTGCACACGGAAGGACAATGGGAGTTCATCACCTGAAACATTTTGATTTGACTTTACAGTGGTGACCTATGGATTGCAGTCAACCATGAAATGTCCCATCTGAAAGGGCAATATTTCTGGCATGCTGTGAAAGCAAGGCTATAGAGTAGAAACTACTTTTGCAACTTTTACTGTATGATTGCACTCAAGAGGGTGCCATGGCAAACTGCTGAGTACAGTGACTCTTTCCATGAAAAGAGATCCAATCCAGCAAACCCTGTCCTTTCCACACAGCCGAAGAACTGCTTAACAACATGAATAAAGGCCACATGTGTGGCAACTGTTTTAGAGGATAGGGTCCTCAGCTGACAGAGTGCTTTTCCAATAGCTCCTGCTATAATTATGACCTATTCTGGTTCTCAACTTCCCTTGCTCAGTGAAATTCCTGATATAAGAGAAAGGATGAAGGAGATCTCCAGTCTGCTTCATTTTGGTTTGCCAGTGCCTGGGAAGCAGGCTGCCTCCTTTGGCTTTTGGCTTGCACTGACATTGGAGCTGTCTTCCAAAGTCAACAGAGAGTAATTTGCCTTGAGAGCAAGACACATGCCTCATCTATGTGTTGAAATCCTTCCAGGGTCGACACTGTAGGAACTGGTTATGATTCACCTTTCTTAACTATGCTGTAATAAAATCTATTACTTAGGTCACCTGTTCCTGACCGGGTCATACTCCATAGTCAGTGGGTGAGACTGGGCACATTGTGGAAGCCATTCACCTCAGGCATGTTACACATCTCACTTCATAAAAAGGCAACTGCACCTTAGAACAAGTTAATTTCTCTCCTTAGTGAATCCAGACAAACAGATGTCAGCATCCACTGTGACTGTCCGATCAGATAGACTGATGCAACTCATGCCTAGGTACAAGTCCAGAGGTAAAATTAGGCTGTGAGGTCTTACCTACTGCTTCAGTGTATATGTAAAAGTGAATGACTTCTTTACCCACATCCTGAGGTCAGTTTTGAAGCCTCGCCTATACTCTATAATACAACATCACTGTTGTATCACAGGGTCAGTCTATTTTTTCCTCCATGTACTTAATTGCAGACTTTCAGTGTGTGCCATAAAAGGTTTATGCAAGCATACCCAAGTGAGTTTGAATGCTTTCCACTTCCCTGCATTTGCATGTGAGAAGTTACTAACTCACACTGCAGGTTCTCAGCAGATCTGGGGTTTGTGTCTGAATGCCTTCAAGTTGGGGTATTCAGACGGGTAGCAGTGTTTGGACTCAGTGACCGCACTCATACCCACATAATCACGAGCATGTACAAGCCACAGGGAATTGTTAAAATGGAGACTGATTTGGCTACAACAAAAGTCTTGGCTGAGTTTTGTTATAAAGTGCCTCATTAGTCCGATGTTTTTTGTGACATCCCATTGGTGGTAGATATGAATAGAAGGTTTTTTTTTCTTCTTTCTGTTTCACACATAGGCACAAATTCCCACGTCTGCTGAAAACTGACCTACCCTCCACACATGGGAGATGTGTATGTGAGTGGCTGAGCCTGCAGGATGCTGAACATCCCCTGCTGATGAGAGCAGGCAGGTAGCTATGTGCCACAGCCTCTCGGATAATCTAGCCCAAAAAGGGAATGGAAAGTTCAAGAGCTTATTTAAGAGCTCCGTGCCCAAACTTAGCTCGTGCAGAAGGAATCTGTGGGCTGAGCGAGCACATTTCGCTGCAACTCTCTCTCCTTCTCGTGTCCTGGGATGAGCTGAGTATCCCAGCCTGTGCAGAGGCCACACCTGGCCAAGCTGAAGGCAAATGGATCAGTGGGCATGCTGGTGATGGGTTGGGACTAGATGATCTTAGTGGTCTTTTCCAACCTTAACGAGTCCATGATTCTATGAACTGCTACACACAGAGCAACACACAATGGATGGTATAAATACGCAGTGTGCTTGGATACAGCAACCCCAGTCCTGGGCAAGTCAGCACAGGGATGGAAGAGGGCTGGCTGCAACTGCCATCAGAGATATCACAGAAACTGTCCCTTTGGCTCTGTAAACATAATTCTCACCAGTGAGGAGGTATAAATTATTTTTAGTGGATTACAGATCAGAGGCTCTACGACAGTCCTTGGTATCACCTCACCTACTACTTGGGTAGTATTACTAGAGAAAAGAAAATATCCCTGGTACATCAAGACGTCTCTGTCTATCTGAATGATATGAAAGAGAGATTTGTACTCATTCCAATTGAGATTAATCAAAAATATGCTGCATGCTATAGCTATAGTGGAGATGGAAGGAGTGTGTAACGCACTGTTGTTAAATTGCTGATCACCTTACAGAGACCTCTGCTCCATAGCACCCCCTTAATAGTTAATGCGAGTAATACTTCATGATGGCAGTCAAGAGCTCATTCTGTTTTCTAAGCCATTACCATCATTATTCTAATTACCTATCGGGTCCTATTCTTGTGTGTTGTGCTGCACAAAAACAAAGAGAATATTGTGTGTGCCTCCCGAAGTTTGCACTCTAAATCAAAGAAGGAAAACACTCAGGCATCTAACAATCTGCAGAAGTAGGAGAGGGGTAGAAATTACCTGATGAATTAGCTAGGCAACACTCGTAAGAAAAATGGCTGGATGAAAAGTGTGTGCTGCTGTCAATCCCATGCTTCTGCAATCTCACAAAGCAGAGGCTACCTGGTTACCTGATTCACAGGCAGCTATTTTTTCGGAGTATGTTGACCAATTTACTTGACATTTCCTCGTGGTATCAGTGGTGTAAGGATGATCCGGTAATTTCTGCTCCATCATGGCAGGAAGCTAATTTGCTCCTGATAAGGAACAAAAAGAGGTGAAGTAGTCAAATCTCTCTGAAACATAATATGATTTGGATGAAAATCTCTTTCAATAGCGTGAAGTAAGAATTTATAAATTCCCTTTTTTGTTTTGTTAATGAAAGTTCCTGCTGGCAATACCCAAAATAAATCTGAGGTCTGGCATAACATATAGAGATGACTCCACAGAATAATATTTTTAATTTAATCGATAATCTGCCTTTATATGGAAATCTTGTCAGAATGTAATTATGTATCCTAGAAAATGTATTGCTGCATGCTTCTTTGATAAGACTATTGCTGAGCAAAGCTGTGAACTGAAAAGGATTTGAGGCTCTTCAGATACCCAAAATATGTCACAGGTCCTGTGCAGATTAAACGTTCAGTGTTAGCATGGCAGAGCTAGAAAGTCATTGTAACTCTCCTGGATAATATAAGCAGCTATTTGGGAAAAAGAATACTCTTTTTGGGTTGTGGCTGAGTGCAAACCTGTCCTCACTGATATAACAGGTTCAATGGGCTGCTGTCTCCTGGCTTGGATTCAAACAAGTTTGTACAGATTAGACAGCTTGGCCCGATGCACTGATTCATTTGTTTTTTGTTTATATTTTTGACCTTTCTGCTTCTGTTCCTGCTTTTTGTCACCCATACATCTCTCCAGAGTTAGTGCTTCTCCCACGTTTATTGTACCTAGTGATGCTCAGCTTGGCTTTGCTCAGATCTTCTGCTGTAGTGACTGTTTGCATGAACTCTCTTGAGGGCCCATGGCTTTCTGCCCTTGGCAGGACAGCCCTTATCCTGATCTGATGGAGCTAGCACAAAAGACGAGGTGGATGCTCAACGTGCACTGGTATCTATGCTTTCACTGCTATGTCCCTCCCCTTTCTCTACTTCCACCATCTGCCATTACATGCCACATATCTAGGTCTTTGGCACAAAGGGAATATGTCTTGTTACAAGCACCAACCCGCCATCTGAAGTGCTTCATTCAAGGTGCAGGGCAGAAATACGAAGCCACAGACTACATGCAGGACTCTGGGGGCATTCAAGGCCAGGATTGACGGGTTCCTGGTAGACTGATCAAGGTTGGCAACCTTGTCTATGGCAAGTGTTTAGAACTAGATTATCTTTGAGGTGCCTTTCAACCCAATCCATTCTATGACTCAAGGATTCTGTAACTCAACTGGGCTGATTATCTCCTGCAAAAATGGATGAAAATGGCTATAAAGGCCAGCTCATATCTGAGAACTGCTTTTGTGCTGCATAAAGCTCAAACCTCCAAGCAGACTCTCCCATTCCACCCATATTCTCTGGATTTTTCCATCATTTTTGGAACCCATATCCCTTGATATGCCTGCAAATGGACAGTTCACCTCACTCATTCTTGAGGCTCTATGAAACAAAGGGCCCTGGCATGGATCATAGAATCATAGAATTGTTTGGGTTGGAAGGGACCTTAAAGGCCATCCAGTCCAAGCCTCTGCCATGGGCAGGGAAAACTTCCATTAGCTCAAGATGCCCCAGATCCCTGAGATACCACTGTCTAATAATAATATGAGGTCTACTCTGCTGTTTGCTGAAGAACAGTGCTTGCAGAGTAAGACCAGTTCCCTGTAGAAGCCCAGGGAACAGTTCAGAATTTTTCACATTTTAAAAGCTATGTCCTGTTTACCAGCCTTTCACAATGTAACACTATCAAAACATGTGGTATTATACCCCCCTCCCTTCATGAATAGTCTGAAGGAAGAAAATATCCTTGAAGATTAAAATAGTGAGAAAAGACTGAGCCCCAGATGTAATCTGATCATGGACTCACGCTTTGCTTACAGTTATTGTGGAGCAAGTTATTGCAGCTGAAGGAGTGTGCCAGCTCTGCTCTCTCTTGCTCTACGTGGCACAGCTTGGAGGACATTTAAAGGCATGCACTGCGTGCTAAGAAAAAACAGCAGCTTACTGATGAAGGCTGTGCTAGTGTGTTTATGCAAAACATGTCCTTTGATTCTCCTGAGGCACAGGCAAATGCGTGCAAGCAACACTAATGATTAGCTGCAGAAAGTGTCAATGACTGAGCACTCCTGTTTCACCAACAGCATTGCATGTGTAGGCAGGCCTGAAGCCGAACAGCCTCATTAGGGATGGCCAAAGGGCTCAGATCCATGCAGGTGCTCAGGCACACAGGGCCCACATGGGCACTGGTGGCCAGATTCTGCCCACCTCCACATCATGGAGGTGTCTGTGCTTGGAGTTAAATCACCTGAGCCAGTGGGAAAAGAAAGAGCTTTGGGCATGATTCAGGCTCAAAGCACCCTCAGAGGCACACATCTCCACAGAGGAGCTACTTCAAAAAGGCTGCTGGGCTGGGCACCTGGAGGCTTTCAGAGCATGTCGGGTGCTTTGCGAGATGGCAGGAGAAGATAACCATGTCCTGAGGAGTCCATAAAAAAACCTGGTGAGGAATTTCATGGGAGAGATTGAAGAGCACTTCAGTTTGCAGCAAAAATGTGAAAAAGCATGGTGCTTGACTCCCTTGGGGGTGGCTGCAGGCATCAGTGAAATCCAAATCTGGGAGATGAATGGCTCTTGAATCTTCTGCCATACATACTATTTTCATTTCAGTCTTTAAAAGCCTTACTTTCTGTTTCTTTTTGTTTGTTTGTTTGTTTGTTGCCCATTTATTGGCACAGGCTGCCCAGGGAGGTGGTGGAGTCACTGTCCCTGGAGGTGTCCAAGAACCTGTGTGGATATGGCACCAAGGGACATGATCAGTGGGCATCGTAGTGATGGGCAGATGGTTGGACTACATGATCTTAGTTGCCCCTTTCTCTTCTATTCTATGATTCTTAAAAGAACAATGACTCATCTGCAATATTTATTCAGTCTTTTAATCTGCAAGCCACCTATCATGGAGAGGGGACAAAAAGCACCTGCAGGTAGCACAGAATAATATCTAGGAGGTTTAACCCTTGATATGCCACTTGCAGTTTAATTAACTTATGTCTAGATCTGTGCTAGATAGTTTTAGTACATACTGATGCCAACATTTATTTGCAGTGCCTGCACTGAGGTTACAAATCAGCTAATGATATAATATTTTCTCCTGGAATTTATTCTATGATGATGATTCATGTTGGACAGCTAAATGCCATCAGTGTTGAGTCAGCTTTTACTGACTAAAGTATTTCTCCATATGTGATAGTGGACTGTTCTCATTAATGGTTGAGCTGTAAAATCTCGCTTTCCCTCTTATTTATGATACTGGAAGACATCCAATTTAGTACAGAACATGTGTAAGTCATTACTCTCCCTCTAAGCTTCCCCCCAAGTATGGAATGTTGCTGTATTTTAATATATTACAGAAATAAACAAATGCTATACATGTGGGGGATGAGTACAAATCAGACATTACTTGAAAGGCAAAATGCCCAAATGGAGTATGCTGGGCCAGGAAATCTCTGGAGAATGGGGGCTGAATGGTCTGGGGGTGTCTGTGCTGATGCCCCCCCCTCACCCTTTTGGCCATGCCCAGCCATACATCTTGCCAAGTTTCCACTCCATGTAAGCTTTCTGTGCTGATAATTATGGAGCTTGAGATATATGACATGGTTTGGGTCGCGTGGTGTGTGCAGCAGACAGTGATGCTTCTTCCCAAAGTGCTGCACAAGGAGCTTCCCTTCCTACTGTGCCATCTCCTCACCACACACTGCAGCTCTCAACACCAAAGCCTCCTGAGGGTCACAGCCAGGCCCTGAGTGTCCCTATCCCCACCTCAACACCTTCATCCATCTGCTGCCATGGTGCCCACATTTATTCTCACTGGAAGGAGTAAAGGCTGGTGCCTGAGTGCCTACAGATGTTGGCTTTCTCCCCTTCTGGCCATCCAGGTCTCGCATTTCTCCTTTCATTAGTGGCCCTGTTTGCAGAGGAAGACTATGGTGATGCTCCTTTCTGAAGAGCTGTGGCGTCAGCATCCTCAGCCTGAGGAGGGAGCCAGCCCTTTTGATGACACACTGATGGAGTCACATCTGTCCTGCCTCTGAAAGAGCAGGAGCTTTTCAGAGAGCGCCTCAGGTGTAGGCCTGACTCCATGGGCTCCATCCATTCTCTGGCCTAGCACTAGACACCGAACTCCCCCCTGAACACTTTGTGTAGGCAATGTAGTGCCTACCTTGGGTCATCAGAGAGCTGGTTGGAGGCCACTCAAACACTAAGCATTGCAGCACCTCTCCCCGTGATGCCCACAGCCCTCTGACCTCGAGTTTGCCATGACGAGCTTCCCAGCCCAAATATTTGTGCTTTGATCAATTCTCTGTCACAGAGAAAGAAGGGAAAAAAAAGCATATTCCTCCTGCAAGAGCCTTTTCTTCCCTCCAGATCAATGCGTACAACTTCATTCAACATCAGTGGGAGTTCTGTCACAGCTCAAGAGCAGTAAATGGCCTAATGGAAAGAATAATAATGCTAGCATGCATCTGTAGGGCTTCTCATCCATCTTGTGGATTTACAGATCTTCTTCCAGTGAGCTTGCCGACCATAACACTCACTCTCAGCTAATTCAGATCTTTTAATTATCTTTCAAAAAGTGCTATTGAGAATCAGGATGAAAGTGGAAAAGCACAGAATATGCCGATTGCAAGCTGAAATGAGAAGCTCTAAAATATGAGTCTTTCTGCCTCTGAAACATAATAGGCAACACAAGATTAAAAAAAATAAAAAAATAAAAACAAACCCAGTAACTTTTATCAAAAGCACCACTATTTAAATATTGTGAGCTTGAGGTTTAATTTTATCCATAAGCTGCAATGTCATACTATATTGACCTCGAGTTGTTTCATGCTGCATTTTTCTTCCGTCTCTTAATACTAAGAAGCATATATTTATAAGCCACTAGATTACTTGCTAATGCAACATTTTCATTGTATTTCAAGTAGGAAGCAAATCTATTTATTATAGGATTTTATTTTTCATAGGGCTTTTTCCATCTATGTTCCTTCTTTCCAGGTACCTTCTGTCTGATATGATATTAGCAGTCACGATGGGGCTGGCTGCTTCCTTCACATTCACTGAAGCTGGAAAATAAAGTGGGAAAGAGTAGAAGACAATAGAAGCAGGAAAGTCTTACATATAGCTGATCGTTACTTGTCTTTCAACTGCATCATTACATCCCAAACATCCTGTGTCTCTGAGATTTCACTGTTGCTTTGATGATTTTTTGTCTCAGTGGATAGTTAACATAATAATTATGACAATAATGACTATATATATATATATATTTTTTTTTCTTGTATAGAAAAAATGTGCTGACCCTCAGAAATGCAGTGGCCTCATACACTTACAGTTCCAGAAACTGAATTGTCAGAAAATATTTTTTAGGATTCTGTGCTGTGATCCAAAGAGTGCACACAGGTGGAACGTGAGTCACGCTCATATTTTCTAGGTGTATTTTATAATCTATAAAGATGTAAATCAGCATTTTGTTACTGTAAATGGTAGCTGTGTAGTGAGTTTCTTGATCAGATAATTGACAAATTCTTAAAAATGAGGACATCAGAAGAGTGTGATCGTGTTAACTAGTGGATTGATTCTCAAGAAATATTCAGTCTATGTCAGGTATATATATTCACATTATGGAAGACTTCCTACACGGTGAATAAGTAATATTAGTCTGAACTTGAGGAATCACGTTAAAAACATTTCATTTCAAAATGTACCAAAGAGCTAAAATTAAACCCGTGCTTCCACTCCCTTGTCAGCTGATTCATCTCAGTCTTCAGGAACGAAGCAGGAGCACATCTGTATGTGACACAACAAAATGCAGAAATTGAGACTATTGGTAGAAGATGATTGTAGGGTAATTACTGTTTGCATTTAGCCCACTCTGTGGAGATGAATGAGTTGTTACTAACCAAATGTTCAACAAGATTATGTGTAGAGTTGCATTCCTTGCATGGCTCGTGAATGAGTTTCGGATGACACAAAGGGTTACTGGGATGAAGGAGGCATTTTGACAGGAAACCCGCTGCAGTGTGCCACAGTCCTCAAACAAAAGAGACAACTTCCTTTGCAGCAGGGGAAGAAACTCATTCAGGAATCCTGAAATTTTCAGAGTGGACAATTGGGGCTTAATTCACACGGTGAAGATGAGGAGCGCATCAGGAGGTGAGATACTCAGCAGGAGAGCAGCTTGCTCAGCAAAGTCTCAGGACGATGGCAAAAAGATATTGAAATATTTGGTACATTCCCTGCAAACATCTGGCTATGAGGGAGCACAGGGCACAGAGCCGACATGCCACGTGAGCACGGGGGCCCTGCCAGCCCCATGGCGGGAGATGCGCGGCTCCCACGGCTCCTCATGAAGGCCCAGAACAGGCAGGTCAGGTAGCAGGGCACAGCACAGGCATCAGAAGGGATTATCGGGGTCATATGCTATTTCTTTCTCCACTTTTAACTCCGTTGAGCTCTCGCTAACGAGCAAAAGCAGCTCGTTCCCAGCTTCCAGAGCACTTCTTGAGTGAGCCTGTGGAACAATTTCTTTCACAGAGGTCACAACTGAATCTCAGGGAGGTTAAGTGCCTTTCCCAGGACTTGAGGGCGACAGCAATCAGGGCTATGGGGAGCGATGACGGAGATAGGTCACGGAGCAGAACAATTGCAAGTCAGGAAAGGAATCTGGGCCATGCGATGCTCAGACCCCCGCACGGCCGCGCAGCCGGACGTACGCTCACCATGGTGGGAATCTGAAAGAAGACATTGTTTCCTCAAACGTCTTGGCCCTGAGCATTTATTAACGCTGAGCCGTCTTCAGTTTTGTTTTGTTTTGTTTTTTCAAAGCAAAGTTAAGTGCACTGTTTTACTGGATACCAGGGGAAGGCCTGGAAGGAGTTCATAAAAAGGAATGAAGACTGTGATCCTTCGGAAGGCTTGAATTCTTCATTTCAGTGCCACTACCTCCCCTGGGTAGGTGTTGGCATATCAAAACCTGGTGTAGGGAACCTGCTTTGGCAGGGGGGTTGGACTTGATGATCTCTTGAGGTCCCTTCCAAGCCCTATGATTCTATGATTCTATGAAAATAATTCGGAAAAACTCTCACCTTTATTCAGAAGTGTGCAACAAAAAGCATTCATCTGACAACATGATCCAAGCTCCTCTATATAAAAGGAGATCAAATGTAGCTGCACTGACTTCCTTAGACCATACTTACTATACATAGTTCTCAGTTCTGCTTCTAGAAGTAGATTAGGATGAGAAGTGATTCAAAAAGAGATTTGAAATGAGTGAAAGCTCTCTGAATGGGAGCACAGCTTTGGGAATACCAGCACATGGATGAGGAAATTTTCCCCAAGAGGTTTGGATGTAGATGGTGGGTGATGTTGCAAAGCCCTTGCCAGCAAAAGAAGGGAAGACATCCAGGCATGTGGACACACAGGGAGGGCCTTGTGTTGTGAGAAGTAACCATGAGCAGAGGGAGCACAAAGGATAGCCCAAGGAAGAGAAGGCCAAGGTTCTGCAGAGAGAAATGAAAAGAATCTTGGTGTAAAATTTCTTCTTCCTTTTGTATTAAATTTTGGACACAAGAGAGACAGAGCGAGCATTTGAGATGCGTTTTAGTATGGCTTTCCCTTTTTTTTTCTTACCACATCCCAAGGATTCTCCTCCACAATAAGATGAGGTAGGGCTGGGAAATGAGGTGCCTTACGCTCTGCATGCAGCTCAGGAAGGAAGCAAAGCTGTTCCTTGAGGCTGGGATTCATGGACATTTTCTAACTTCTACAACTATCATAAAGGTTCATCAGTGATCGTATTTCACCAAAAGATCTGAGTGTGCCAGATTATCCTTAGGGATTGTATAAAAGATCCTCTGCAGACCTCACACACACTGTCTGAGTTTTGTGGGTAGGAGGGAGAAGCAGGTAATGGAGGAAGACATCTGGTCAGAAAGGGCTTAATGTGGAGGTGATTCCTATCTGACCATTTTTGACCAATTGAGTTCTCTTTGCACCATTTGAGGAGGATGAAAGTGATGTGCTTGGATTGTAGGAGTATAGCACAGAGAAGGTCCAGGGCAAGCCAGCTACAGCCTGGCTCCAGGATGGAGCAGCCTTACTCAGCTCCATGGCCCTGACACCATGATCAAGGGAGAAACCTCTGTGGGCTGAGGGCTCCAGCATGTGTCACCATCAGATCACATCACCTCAGGTGTCACGTAACCATGGGTCAGAATCACCTGGAGTGTTTCCTTGCACTGCATCCTTTGTTTCCCATCACCCCCAGTTCTCCTCCTGAGCTCCAGCTTTCTAAGATTCTCACCCCCCTGAACATCTGCGTTTCAGCTGCTTTTTCCCCAGATGTATGGTGTTTCATGTTCTGAGTGAATGTCACTTTGTTATTTTTCAGCTGGTATGTGCAGGCTCTTTGCATTCTCACTGGCGTTTGCAGCAGCACTGTCTGTGCATCTCAATAAAGCAGAGCAGGGCTACCAAAGGCAAGCACGTGGGGCATGGGGAACCCAAACCTCCACTGAGCTGTGGAAATACAAAGGCCCTGCCCGTGGCCTCAGTGGTGGGCTTGGGCTCTGACAGTGCCAGGGGTATCTGAGCTGAGGTTATACCTGATTTGTGATGATAAAGTTTTAATCTGAAAATAGCAGCAGCAATGACTCCCAGCTCCGACTGTATAAATGCACAGGGGTAAAGACAAAAAGCACTGCAGGTAGAAGAGGAGCAGCCACCCCTTTTAAAAGCGCAACTGGCATTTCAGATGCTGCTTTTGCTTTTAAATTTATGGGTTTTGGAAATGAATTACTGCTCGGTGTTATAAAAGATTACTTTTGTGGGATGGGTCAGCTTGGGAGTGTGCAGAAGGGTGGCTGGGAGTCGGGCACTGCTCAAAGGGGTAACAGATTCAGCCCGGCACTGCTGTGGGTGCAGAGAGGTGGCCTCCAGGACAGTCAACAGCCCAGGGCTCTACCCAGGACCAGTGGGATCTCTCCAACATGTTCTGGGCTCTGGGAGGATGTTCTTAGACTGGTTGGAGCTGATAATTAAGTGCAGCTTTAGACTGAGCAAGCCTGGTATTCCTTTTGCATGGGGATTCTCTTTTCCTTTGGAGAGGACTGTTTTCCTCATCCCCATTTCAATGTTGTGCCTATCCCTTCTCCACGAGACACAGTAGACAGAGGGTGTTCTTAAAAACAGCATTGGCATCTCTCTTTAAAAGACATTTCTTCTTCCCTTTTCTCCTCACCTTTCACATCTTTCTTTGCTGGCTTCAGGGTGAATGGTCAAGGGCAAACTCAATTTCACAGGCTGGGTATTATGTATGGTAAGCTGGAGAGCAACAGCTTTCTAGAGCAAGTATAAATATGGAAGATCTCGTGGGAAAAGAACACAGAATGCACATATAGCAAAAAGGAAGGCTGGGATGAATGAAAAATGAAATACTGGGGGTGATTTCCTTACTGCTGGTGAGTACTTGTTTAGTTTCAGACAAAAGGTATTATTCTAAAATATATTTGCTAGCGTGTTCTAACCGGTACCTTTTAACATTCATATTAAAGAACATTTTCAGCTGTAATATATTATCATATATTTAAGAGTACAGCTCAGACTGAAGCGAAGGCTAATGAGGAGGCACCTTTTCTCCAGCTGGCTGATCTCTGCTGGAATAGCTTCCTTGTCTGGATGAAGGGTGTAGTTCTGTGGCTGCGAGCAGATGGAGGAGCTGCCCTTCCTCAGCTGACCTGCAGCACTGGTTGAGTGCCTGCTCTGCGCTCATCTGGACATGGAACTCACCTGATTTTTCCAAGGGGACCCTCATGGAAAGCCTTAGCCACGGATCCTGTTGAGATGAGTGAGACGGGCAGTTGCTGTGGCCCTGGTAGGCACTTTCAGCAGAGGATCTACCTAATTTGTGGGCCACGGGTATGTCTCCTGATGCTGCAAGTTCTGGGATCTGTATCACTCATCAGTGCTTTGATCCTTTAAGAATCACAGCTCATATGTGAGGCACTCCTGATAGCAGTCTGAATAAAGCCCCTTTCTCTATCTAATCTGACTGGACTGATGTAATGCACGATACGAGCCAGCATCTTCACGAGATAGAAATCTAGGAGCTGCTTATGTGGCTAAGCCTTATACCAGACACTGCTTGGTAATGCCGACTGGATGGGGGAATTAAGTAGAGGAACAGTCAAGGTTCTTTGATTAAGGGATTGCATCAATTGTCATAAGATAAGTTTGCAATAAAGATCTGTGGTTCCTGCTAGTAGGTTGGTATCACTTGTGGCTAAGAACACTATCTTGCCATCTGTTCTTGGCAGCAATTGTACAATCCTTTCTTTCAAGTCGCAGATATTATTACACTTACTCAGCCTTTGTCAGCTCAGGACTTGACCATTATAATGCTCTCTGCAGGATGCTGCTTGCTGTGGCCATCTGGAAAATGAAGCCAGATCAGAATACAGCTGCTTGCTTATTCAGTAGCATTTCATACTGCAAATGTCTTACACATCTGCCTTGTCGTCTGTCCAAGCTATTCATTCAAGGATGTGGTAGGAGGAATCTATACAATGCTGTGCATATACATACAAAACTGTCAAAAGAACCCTGAGTTGCAAAGTGGGGCACATCTAGGAAATGCCGATGTGAAAACTGACTGTGAAATCTTTCTCTTAGTTGTGTGATCAGACATGAAGGAGTATTCACGCCACCAATTAAGGTACGTGGGCACAGCCTCTTGCTACTGACTTGACCTCTAAATTGACCCTGAGTCAGCTTGCTGTGACATCTCCAGCCACTGCCAATACTCGTCACCAAGCCCTTCCCTCTTTGCTTGCACAGAAGGGACGGTGCCCACTGACAGCACTGCTCAGTGTGTTGTTTTTCACCATGCTCAGTGCATAGCCCAATGCCCCAGTGACCATACACAGGAAAAGGCTCAGAGGATCAGGAGCTTCTCAAGGAGAGGAAGGGAGAGAAGTTTCAGAGGAACAAATGCTGTGACAGGAGCAAGGCTCTGCAGGCCTGGGTTGTGCAGAAACTGCACCAAAAGCTGGGAAGAGAGGACAGGCCAAGGGTAAAAAGCTCACAGATTGGAAAACAAGACAGGTTGGAAAGGCTGAGAGGCTGGGAAATGAAATCAAGAATGAGAAAAGAAACAGAACAGGGACTGGAAGTGACTGGAGCATCATCTCCACCAGGCTCTGGGACTGACAAAGCCCACCTTGCCCTCTTCCATTGGCAAGAAACAGCCATGAAGCTCACCCACTGGCTGCACTGTCACTCTCATCTTCTCACGGGTCCAAGGATTGGATGGCAACCTTCTGCTGCTATCAATTTCTCCCTCAGATCAAATGCCTGAGCTACTTGAAGTCTTGGAGAATCAATCTACCATAGGCCACAACTAATCTGCTGGTTTTTCAAGGCAGATCTTACCTGTGGAAGCTAAAAGGCAATCCACAGTGGATAATCTTTGTCTCTATGGCCACACTATATGTATTTTCCCAATTAGTGCTCCTGTAATTTGTAGCAGTAATGAACACGAAGCTTTTCCTGTATGCAGTTACAACTGCATAAGGAAATCACACAGTCTATTTGCACAGCCACTTAGCTGCATAACTGGTCTTTTGTACACAAAATCTCTGATTCAGCAAGTTCTTTAATCATGTGTCCTACTTTAGGCATGTCTCTGAAAATCAGGCCTTATGGCACGAATCTTGGTAAAATCAATTCTTATAACAATTTGCAACATTTTCTGTCATTTTAGCCCTCTTGTTGGATTTGTCTAAAATTTTGTGCCTGAAGCAAAGCATCAAGGGAATGTAAATGGTCATGTAAATAAACAAGTTTGTCAAACAATTATCTTTTTGATGGTTTAAATTAACACTATATTCACCTTCCATTTTTCTGCATTGCTACCCCTAAAGAAGGGACTACCGCCGTAAAAAAATCTGCTGCTAAGACTACTTGGTATTTTTAACCTACTGGATGTTGATGGTTAAATCAAGCACCTGCAAAAGCCACATTTTATGAGATTTGTCTAATTCTGTGTCTACTCACAAGGTTTACGGGTGTATCACACAAGTTTGCACTTTCTAAGCATGCTAGCCTGCATGACTGCACATACGTGACTGTGCACCAACTACACTAGGAATTTTCCCATCTAACAGCAATGTTACACCTAGTCAACATGCACAGTACAAGGCTAACGATTCAATTCCATCTGCTGAGAAACGGGGGGAAATATCTGTTATTATTCTAGTATTTTTCCTACAAATTTTCAGCCATTAATGATAATAGTTTTTGACTAAATGCATCCTGCTGTCCGACTCCTTGTTATGTGCATTAACATCTTCCTTGCTGGTTCCCTCAGAGATAAACGATTGTACCTGGGCACGAGAGAGTATGTTCTCATGTCGGGAAGCTTTGAAGTCAGGCATGTGTGGGTCTCCTGGTAACTCACAGGATGTATGAGGCAAGTGTGACGGAAAGAAGCGACGACCTCTCTTTTTGTCTTCAGAAACTTTACAGACCTGTCCATGGAAAGCCAATTTGGGGAAATCTAATAACCTTTTCATTCTCTAGGCTGCTGCCTGAATAAGCAGACCAGGAGGAAACCACTGTCAATAAATGCAAAGCTAAAAATAGGCAGACCAAAAGCCTCAGCAGAGCTCTGGAAAAAATCTGAAGGTGGAAGTAAGAGTTATTTATAAGGTTGGGAACTGAGAGGGGAGAAAGAGGTCAGTAGAAGATTTTATTTACATAGTTTGGGTTCCAGAAATTACTTTCTAGTACATGCAGCATCATTAGGAAGTGTTTCTGCTCATGTCCCAAGTCCCAGCTACATTTTTAGGCCTACACAACATGATGTGCCGTGCCAGGAAACAGGTTTCTGTGTACTCCCAAGATGCAGGAGGGCCAGGACTCAGAAGCTGTGACTCCGCTTTGAAGAACTGAGGAGATTTTTATTTGTGCATACATTTTGTGCAAAAGCACTCTGAAGTTTGGAAGCATGTTAAGCTGCATCCATAGGCGTGCTCCTAGATGGCAGATGTAAAGTCGATAGGTAAGAGAAAGAAAGAGAGAAAGAGATGTATGCTCAAGGATGAAATCATTTGCTCTAACCTAAATAGCAAAGAATAGAATTTTCTAAGTCACTTAGCCAGGGTGTGTTCAGACATCTCTGCAGATGAAAGGTGAACTTTGCATCAAGAGAACTGTGATCAGCATGTCAACAGACACGATTCTGCCCCTCCACTTTACTCTCATGAGACCTCACCTGGAGTACTGTGTCCAGTTCTGGGTCCCCCACCACAAGAAGGACATGGAGCTGTTGGAGCAGGTCCAGAGGAGGGCCACAACGATGATCAGAGGGCTGGAGCACCTCCACCAGGCTGAAAGAGCTGGGGCTTTTTAGCCTGGAGAATGCTGGGGAGACTTTGTAGTGGCCTTCCAGAACCTGAAGGGGCCCTATGGGAAATCTGGGGAGGGACTTTTTGTAAGGACATGCAGTGACAGGGCAAGGAGAAATGGCTTTAACCTGGAAGAGGGTAGATTCAAACTAGGTATAAGGAAGAAATTCTAGACTGTGAGTGTGGTGAGACACTGGAACAGGTTGCCCAGAGAGGTTGTGAATGCCCCCTCACTGGAAGCATTCAAGGCCAGGCTGGACGGGGCTTTGAGCAACCTGGTCTAGAGGGAGGTGTCCCTGCCTTGACAGGTGTCCCCTGCAAGGGGTTGGAGGTAGATGATCATAAAGGTCCCTTCCAGACCATTTTATGATTCTATGATAATTAGCATTGACTTATGCCACAGAAACTTTAGCACACAGTGTGGTGAGATAGGAATGGACTGCAAAAGGGAGAAGCGATGCTGAAAGTTTGATGTTTACTGGTGTGGGTTGCTTTGGTCTCACTCTAGTCTCATGCTATTGTCACACCAGATCTGTCCCCAGAGAACATCTTTTGGTTTAGTTTCATCAGCAAAGGATTCAGCTGGTGAGTCTGAGACTACTCCATGGTGTGAACCATAGCACGGTCAACAGAGATGACAGGAGGATGTATTCCAGGAGCTTCACTGCAAACAAAAATGTGGTGTAGACACATCCTGAGATGATCAAGTTTTATACAACTAAAATAGTTACCATGATACCTATCCCCCAGCCTGAGCAGTCCAGCACAACTGTGAGATAGGAGACAAAAGCAAGGAGATCAATGTCACACATCTGAAATTTGAAAAATACGTATGTTTCCCATGTCACATTTTCAAAGGAATATAGGAATATATTTCACAAGAGATCATCCGTATTTTTTTTTCTATTTTTACTCTTGCAGGTAGCTAAAATAGTTGGTTATTTTGCTTGAGGCAGAGAATCAACATGACAAAAATCAGCATTGTAACCACTGTCACAATTCTATTTAATGAGATGTCTTGGGCAAGATTAACAACAGATGGACCTCCCAGCCTCGTGTAATGCAATACAATAGAAATGACCAGTAAATGTGCATTTAAATAAATATCTCCTCTTGACTATACATGAAATTAGCTATTAACATTAATTATGAGTTTAATTGTGAAAGGTCACTAGCTAATTTCACAAGAAGTTTAATCCAGTTTGCCATAAAGGTGTACAGCAGCTGTGCAGGTGCTGTGCCTTGTTGGTTGGTTTGAGTGGACCTGCTTGGAAGTGGAAGGGACTCTTTGAGAGGCTGCTGCACAGATGGACATCAGGAGGAAATGCTGGGACAATCAGTGCTTTTTCTCCTTGCTCAGCTCCTGGTTGAGAACACCGACAGCACCACATAGCCAGGGAGATATTGTTCCTTTCCAGCTCACAATAGTCTATAGTTCTAGGATTCCATGATTTACTGCTTGACCCCATGGATGATCACACTGGTGCAAATAGGGGATGGTGAATGGTGGCCTGGGTCAGGTGTCACTTAAACCAGCACAAGGACCTGGGGGAGTGAAACAGTACTGAGGTGAGGAACAGCCCTTGCTGAGGCTGGAGCTGGGAAAGCAGCACTAGCCCTTCAGTAGCTTGTTTAGAAGTATCCTTGTGCACCAAAAGGATTTGCTGACTTTTGGAGTGCACATAATAAATAAATGATACCACATGAAGAGGACTACAAGGCCTCAGCCATCAGGCTGATGGGAATTATTCTCATTGGAGGCTAAGGCCAGTCTGTATGCAATTCTGCTGCTATGTTCTTGACTATGACATAATGCAGGAGTTAATGATGCGTCAATATTTTCATATACCATTTTACTGTCTGCTCTTCATTAAACCCTTTTAGAGTCTGAAAAATCATTTGTCCCCAGTCACTATGGCACTTGGTAGAGCTTTCTGTCCAAGGCTCATTCTTGGAGAGGCTCTCCAGATTTTGCTGCTGGAACAAAGCAGTGTCTGCAGCAAGAGGGACCCAGCAAAGGCCATCTTCAGCTCTGCTGTGAAGCTTCTCGGACTTTCTAGTGTTTGGGAATGCAAAGACTGTTGCCTAGCAGTTGCAGATGAAAGCCTGTACCACAGAGGCTTCATCTCAGTTAGCCTGGGGAGGGTCTGACCTCCATGAGGTATGTGAAAACAATCTGCGAACACCACACAAACTGCAGGGAACAGCTGTGATCCAGTGGGGCCAAAGCTCAGTGATGAGGGGCAGGACGTTCTGAGCCACCATCTGGAGGGCCGAGCAGCCCCAGCACCTCTCATTCGCATCTCATGAGCCACTGCTGTAGCTCTTCACTGAGAAAAGCACCCCAGTCATCCGCTGCACCTGGAGTGTGCCCCAGGGCTTGGCCCTGCATGCCATGCATGCCTCAGTCCCCAGCAGGGGCGGCTGCGGGGGAACCAAGGGTCAAGCCCGTCCCGTGAACTGCTAATGAGCAAACAGGCAAGGAGAGGGGTGTTTTTTGGCTTCCTCCCGTGTCATGTAACTAGATACGAGGATAAAGGTGACAAGGTCGTTCCTTCTTTTAGTGGAGACCCGGTCAGCCTCGAGTCACGACTCTTTCCATTGGCAGCTGGAGGGAGAGCCTGGTTAAATCCCTGCATTTGCCTCATGTCAATCATGGATGGGGCTGGGAAAGGCCAAGCAGTCCTCTATGCCATGAGTGCTGTGTCTTCTACGCTGCTGCACATCATCGACAGTAATGCATAGGTGAGCTTTGGAGAGAGCTGGAATCTGAGAATCATAGAATCATTAAGGTTGGAAAAGATCACTAAGATCACGTAGTCCAACCATCAACTCATCACCACCGTGCCTGCTAACCATGTCCCTCAGTACCACATCTCCATGTTTCTTCAACATCTCCAGGGAGAGAGACCCCACCATCTCCCTGGGCAGCCTGTTCCAATTCATTACAACTCTCTCTGAGAAGAAATTTTTCCTAATATGCAAACTGAACCTCCTCTGGTCCAACTTAAGGCTGTTACCTCTCATCCTGAGGTTTTGGAATCAGGGACCTGTGCCTCTCCTGAAACACTGTCCAGCACCCTCATAGTGACATTATATTATATTATTAGTAGATATATATATTATTATCCAGCACCCTCATAGTGACAACAGCCCACCTGGGCTGTTCTGTCTGAGATGTGGATTTAGACTGTGATGGAGAATGTTTGCATTTCATAATCTGCCTCTAAATTCTTTCAATAATCCACTGTAACAGCTGTAATAGACTCTTCAAATTAAAATGCTGTTTAACAGGAAAATGAAGTTCTAGAAATGTATTGCAAAATTAGAATTATCCACAAAATGAAATAATTTTGACATGACATATCTGGCTGTAAATTTGCCTTGCAACAGAAATATTCGTAATTACAGTAATTTGCAGCTCAGTCTCTTACTGTAGTTATATGATCCCGTAATTGCTGAGTTGTCTGCAAAGTGCTGGTTGTGCTAGCTAAACCAGTTTGCAGCTTTGAAAGAACAGCCAGCCAGCCAGCTTCAGTGCGTCCTGAAGCCATGGAAAACTTCCCAGCGACTGCAGTGAGCAGCAGGCTGGACCTCAACTGGAAAGGTAGATGCCAGCCTCCTGCAGAATGGTGCTTGGAAGGGCAAAACACTGGGATGGAGGCAGGAACTGCTTAAAAGCATATATGCTGACTCTACTGTAATTTGCTGCATCTTATCTGAGTAATTCTGGGTTTATGCTGGTACAGATGGAGAAAACTCTGATAGACATCATGAATTAACTTCTGGCCTGTAGTTAGGATAAAACAAAGCTGTTTGTTTCCTCAAATTGAGAACGGAACATTCATTTCCCAGAAGTTGAAATTAGAAGAGATACAACTCAAGTAAATCTGCCCAGTTTAAAGGAAGATGCCCAGCAAGAACACTGAATGTTTTGGTTCTATTGTAATTAATGACCTTGAGAAGAAAGTCTTTTTGTTGCTTATCGTCTGTGAAATGGTGTAACTCTCAAAGGTTCATTCTGAATAACAGAGTGAACAAGGAAAGCATAGGAAAGGAGAGCTTGAGATCTGAGTCCTTGATGCCAGGGCAGTACCTGCAATTAAGGCTGGGTAAAGCAGAACACCAGACTTCTGCTCCTAAACCCCAAGCCTTCAGATACATCTTTCAGCACTCATTACCTTCTTGCTTCCATGAACCTCTTATGGCAGAGTGATTCATTCTCAGCCAGAATAGAGACTTCAGTCTCCTTGGGCATGGACACAATGGGTGTGAACTCTTCTAGACTGAGGTGTGAAGAGAATTTCCACCTCCTAATAAATGCCCCTTTAAACTGAGCTTCTAGAGACAATCTGTGCTGAATGGTCAGATAATATACAGTGCTGGAAAGACCATAAATAACAAATAGTTGGTGGAGATTCTTTTATTGTTATTATTATTTTTTAATAAATCACAAAGAACTTTGAATAGTACTACTCAAACTATTTCTCTTCTGGTATAGAAAATAAATCTTGATTACACTCATTTTTGTATTTTATAATTTTAGGCAAGAAAATACATGTTTTTATATTTACACCAATGTTGTGGTCATGCTTGTTTGGTTATCTTAAGGGAGTGCAGTGCTTAAATGATAACTCCTCTACAGAAATACATTGAATAATAAAGATCACCCACTTACAAAGCATTTTTCCTTAGAGCAGACAGCATGAGATGTGTTAGATAAAGTTCTGTGACCAGGGCTGGCAACGTACCAACCCAATTCCACTAAGAGACATACCTAATAAGAACTGTCTGCTGTGCCTGGAGAAGAAGCAATAACAAGCTAATTTATCAACGAGTTTAGGTGAGCATCAAGACCCAGAGCCACCATGCCTGCTGGCAGCCTGAATCCTCCAGCTGGTGGGATACCTGCCTCCAAGTGCCGAGTCAGTCCTGGCTCAGATGTTACAACATTTCATTATATTAACTGTAACTTAATGCATCTTGCAGTGAGCAGGCTCCCAACACACAGAAATGTAACTGACTTCCATGAACTCACTGCCATGATGAACCCTGTAAAGTGCATATTGTGTGGTTTATGACAGTTGGGTACAAGTGCTAGTATCATCAGAGAAATAAAGTTTGGCTGTTCAGCTTGTGCAAACCCTTTCAAAACACTGTTTCAGTATGTGACTTCTGGAAGGAAAGTCCAGGTGCAGGCACTGCACATTTTCCCTAGCAGTTGGCCAAGCAGGGAATTTGCCAGTCAGGCTTTGTCCAGCATGTTTTAGAAACGTTTCTTCTTCTGACCAGTCCCACAAGGCTTTTCTCATCATTTAACTAGATCTTCTGCCACCATAGCTTGCAATACCTGCAAGCACTGACCTTTCTGTCCAGGGAGCAGTCCAACCCTGGAAGCCAACACGTTTGGGGCTGCTCATCCGCACCCTGCAATGCACCCCTTCCTCCCCAGCCTGCACTGGGAGCTGCCCTTCTCACCCTTTGTCCTTCTGGAAACGTTCCCTGAAATTTCTTCAGGAAGCAGTGGTCTTTACTGGGACTCCAGCGTAGGAATGTGGGGGCCTGGGGCACTCCTGCAAGCTACAGTAAGGCAAACTTCCCCTTCCTGCTCTCTCCTCCTTGTATGCCCACCATTCCAAGTTAAGTGCTGATGCCATCAACAATCAGAGCAGCAGCAAGAACTGCAGCCTCACCACTCCAACAGAAAACCCTTTTGAAACAGGACTTGCTTCATCCCTCTCTACATTATCTCTTGTAGGTTTTGTTTTGCTTCTGTTAAGTCTTCATGATAGCAGGAATCCTGCTTCTTCTCTTAGGATGGTTCCTCCATCCTCTCATACATCTTTTTTTAATTATTATTTCCTTGACCCTTTATTATGTATACAGTGTTTAATTCTAAGAACCTTTCTGCTACATGAAGAGCTGTCAGTACAAATTCCTGATGCCTAATACCATGGTGCCCACACGGGGAGACACTGGTGCCTGCAGAGATGGAACTCACTGCCCAGCTGGGCTTTGCGATGGGTCCCATGATGACTTACAGTGAATGATACCAAGGATCTATCTTCTCAGCAGTTTTCTTGGCTTTATTCCAAATCCTGGGTCAAGTTTATGCTTGTCCATGGACAATCACCAATCATTGCATTAGGTTATTGTCTTATATCATCTCTGTTTACCCCCCTCTTTAAAAAAAAAAAAAAAAGAATAAAGAAGAGAAAAACTACATGACAAGAGAGTTGTTATATCAGTAAGGAAAGCAATAAAAACATTGACTTTATGGAGCCTCCTGCCCTGGGGTGTATGTTTTGTAAAGCACTTTTTCAGACGGTGCCAGGCTGGGATTACTAAATGTGATAACCAGATTCTGATAATCTGTATGTACAACAAGCTGAATAGCTGGACAGAGCAAATTGCACTGATATTTGTCATACTTAATGAAAGTTATTATTCTGTCATTAACGCTTCCTTAACTTTCAAAGCAATATGTGATGCTTTAGCCAGTCCCCATACTGCTCCTGTTCAAGACAGTATGAATTTTATCTTTGATTTCAAAGGAAACAAACCCAGACCGATGGAGCCAATAGCAACTGTACTATAAAGCTATTCTCCTTGTGGAAAAATGGGCTACTGTATCAGATTACTTCTGACTGTGAAGCACCATGGTGATGATACTGCTCAGATATTTGCCCTGTGACACACCATGCGGCCCCACACACTTCCAGGCTTCACAGCTAATGCTGTGCAGAGTAGGAGCCCAATTGGGCTCGTTTTCAGGTGCCCACTTCCGCTAGGTCACAGCCAAAGTCCAGCTCTGTTGGCAGCAACTCCATAAAATGTCAGTAGAGCTTACTCTTCTGTGGCCAAAGGTAAATTGAGTCATTCTTTTTGATGAAGTGTTCCTTAATTTCCTTTACTCCACCGAATAGTGCAGTAAACAAAGTTTCATAAAGAGATTATAGAGGAGGGTTGCCAATACAATCTTGCAAATGCTAAATCTGAAATTGCCTTTTGTTTGCTGCTTTATAGTGCATCTTTTCTTCATGCCCTCTAGAGCTGACAGAATAGCACTTGTTTAAAAAATATGTGACAGAAAATACCATGGGAAGAAACGTATTGTTAAATCTCAGCCAACCCGCAAAAGGCTCAAGCCGGGACTGTCAACACATACAATCCCAATTTAATGTCTGCTCTTTGCTGCAAAAGAAGGCAGGGTAGCTAAGCACAAATTAATTAAAAGACTGAAAGAACAGAGCAAATTTTATTCTTTTCTACTCCCAATCCAAATGCAGTTGGCAAATACCTATCTGGTGCACAGGGAAGTGGCTTCACTTCGTAGTCCCTACCTAGTGAAGGCTATAAACCAGTTTATGGTGGAATCATCATTTTATTTGAAGTTACAAACAAAACTCCTGCTGATTTCAGTGGAACTAGGCTTTCATTCGAAAAGTTTTATCTTGTGCTGTTTCAGCACTTCCAAGAAACCAATATTAGTATTTTTTTTTTTTTCAGAATCATGTATTTCTTGGTCTATATATTTCAAGCAACTCACCATAATCATGCTGCACATACAGTGTGACAGTATTTATTCCTTAGAGCTGTGGGATGCTGTTTTACTGCTTGGTCCTTGTTGGAAACACACTACATCAGCCAGGCAAAAGACTCTGGCACTTAAACTGACCTTTCCAAGAAGAGATGTGCCCAGGCTCTTGGGATTGCCAATCTCCTCGAGGGCTGAAGGTACCCACAGGATCTGTCTGCAAATGCCTCTTTGTTTGGCTTGGTTCCACCAGAGAAAACAACGTGTGTCACACCCTGTCAGAATCACTCGAATCCATTCTGGACACTCTGGACAAATGCCAAATGAAAGCAGCTAGTTTCACTACAGCAAAGCAGAGTTTTGAACTTGTGAATTGAATGCATTGCCATGGAAGCAATGCATAAAATCAAAACAAGCAAACAAACAAACAAACAAAAAGGATATAGAAAGTTATAAGATGTTTGACACCCACCTCGGCCCATGCCGTCATTTAAACCTTCTCCGAGCATCATGTTGAGCACTGGAGACTAAAACCAAACTGGAGAGCAGTTGGTTTTGGAGGTGCTTTTTTGTTTGGCACTCCAATATTCCAAGGCTACCATTGAAGCTGACTGTGTCAGGGTTTCACTGTGTGCCAATCAATGTCAGAGTTCACAGGATCCTTTCTTCTGTTAAACAACTGAAGGAAACCTACGTTATTTTGGTGAGAATTAAGGATGTTTTAATAGTGTTCTGGATGGAGGATGTTAGTGCCAGGCTAATGTTCCTGATTCAGAAGTTACACTCACCCTAGATTGCCCTTCGCTGATGGCATGACTTGCCCAGAGAACTTCTGATAGCGTCACCACAATGTACACTCTGCTTATCACAGAAAGAATTACGCACAGTGTTTTGACAGCCTCTTGGATTTGTAGGAGACTAGTGCTGGCTTTCCACAGACACTGTGTATGAGGTTATGGTAGGTGTGGAGCTTGGCTTGTCACCTCCCCACCCACCTTACGTCAGTATTACAAAGCCATCGTGACATGTGCTATTGTATCACCAATGGCTGTACAGTCACCTTCCTCAGCTGCTGCTGTGCAGGGCTGCAGTCAGTCTGCATCAGGGCTAGGAAAGCCCAGTCCCCTGCAGTTGGGTGTCTTCCTGCTGTGTAACTCCAGAGAGCTTTGACTAGAAGTTTTTCATGCAATATCCTTAACTTCTCTCTCTGTCTTCAACTCTTGTCTCCATCCTCACGTTGTATCAGGACAGAATGTTGCACTGTAATCCTTTTCCTTTACTTGCTCTAAGCTTGTACAAGCAAAATACGATTGGGATCTCTATGTTTTTAACAAAAATCGTAGAAATCACGTATAGCTCAGAAATATTTGCTGGAATTTGGAGGAAAAAAATGGAAAAAATATGCATTTACAGAAGACAACTATCCAAATTTCAAGACCTACGGAAAGCAGGTTGAAGAAGTAATATATTAGATACAAGGCTTTCACTTTCTACCATCCTGCTGAACAAAGGGAGTAAAATGGTAACAGCACTTTATTTATAGCCAGTGCTAGGACAGGGCTGCTGGGCACCTCACTGGCAAGGACACTTGTGCTCTACAGAAAAGAGCTCCATCATCGGTGGGAAGCTGATCTTCATCATTTCCCAGCAATCCTATTTGCTGGGCACACTGGAAGCAGGAGGCACAGGACTGAATGCAGCCTGTAGTACGTCGCCACCAAAACTTGAATATAGCCACAGCCACCTTAACAGCTCTCTGTAGCTATTCTCTTTCTGAATGATGGGCTTCTGCAAAAGGCAGCACAGAGTACTGCTGGGACATGACTTTTTCAGATCAGTGGAGGCAGAGGCTTTAAGATGCCACATGTTCCCACAGAACTATGAGTATCCTGGGATTTGATGCCTATATTTTCTGTTTTTGCTCTCTTTTCCACTAACTTTTCAGGTGGGCAGGTAGTTTGCACAGAGTCTGGTGCATTTGAACAAACAAAACCTCTCACACAGCAAGAACGGGACCTCAGGGTTTGGCTTTTTGTTGTTGTCGTTTGTTCTTTTTGCTAAATACACACTTTTTTTGTCCATCAGGAATTCAACAAAGGACTTTGTGGCTTTCTAACAAGTAACTGGATCAAAAATACACAAAGAAATAGCAGCAGAACAGACTTTAAGTCCTCTAAGACTCTGTGATGATCTTTGCCAAAGTAGGTCAAAGTGTTGCACATCAGTTTTAGCAAAACTTCTGGAAGAGTCCTGAAAGAGGTAGGAGACTGAAAATATTTTATTTCTGCTGACTTTGCTTTGGCTTACTTAAAAAAAGTGGTTAAAAATATACTGTAATAACAATTACGGCAACTGAGGCAATAGCAGTCATGTTGAAGGGAGAAGCAACACGTTCATATAATTATGCAAAGGTCTAAATCCAGTAGCTTGCAAATGCTTCTGATTTAATCCCAGGTGTTTCTTGCATTTATTACAAACTTTCACCTGAAGATCTAACAGATTATGAGAAATTTCATAAGAACACACCAACACCAACTACCCTAGAAAAAAAACTGGTTTACCTGAAATTTCCTCAAACAACAAGAAGAAACAGAAAATTTCTATGATGTTTAGTGAAAGAAAGTGCTGATCCAAACTCCAGTCTGAATTGAGGAGCATTTTATGCATCCTGAATATGCTAAAGACTTGATGTAAAGCTTCCTATAAAATACAACTGTACTCCAACATACTGTGCAAATCCTTCAGTGCCTTAATATTTTTCTCACAAACTTGTATACTTTTTACAAAGACACTTAAATTTACTTCAGCTTTCCCATTCTCTTGTAGCTCAATTTAATGCCTTACCTACTTTTTTTTTCAGCTTTGTTAAACAGCTGCAACTCATAGACTATTATAATTGTTAAGCTGTGTTTTTTAGCTGAAGAGATGGGTTTGGAGTTCTGGAATGTAAAGACTCAACCAGAGCATTTGTATCACACATGATTGCAAGCTTTCCCTATAAATAGCTGCAGCAGGCGCGCACCTGTGCTTTTCCCTCCCAGCATTCTGATGGTTAGCATTATTGGCATCTCTGCAATTGACACTACACTAAATTCAAAAAAGAGGCTGAGTCAGTCCTAAGTAATGGAATGTGTCCAAATTCTCTTTGGCTTTGATTCTAACAGAGAAAGACATGATTTTCTTGTATCCTTCCAGATTAAACTCTATTCCATTTTCTGCTGCCCTCAAAGATCACTCCTGAAAATCCCACAGATGCATTAACATTCAGTCAATGAGATATTTCTAGTAGTTAGACTACTACAGTGTTTAGGTTTTCCTGTAGTTTTGAGGCCTTGATTTCACCCTGCTCTTGCAGTGGAAAATATGTCTTTAATCTCAGGAGTCCATAATGTTTTGTACCCTTGCTAGCTGCACCACCCTATATTTATTGCTGTCACTTTGATCTGATGATGTTTCCTCACAGAGGTTTCTTTAAAAAAAAAAAAAAAAAGACAACAAATAAATAGAATCACCATCCCAGCCATAAGGAATCTGGATTTTCATGATTGCTCATGGAAATTCATGAGGAATCTTTCATTTTTCAAGAGCACAATGTTTGGAAATTACTCAGAATGCAGTTGAAAAATCGTAATGTTGATATGTTCTTTCTTCTCTTGGGGCATGATAAATAAACCAGCCCCGGCAGGCATTGGGGGAAGCAGATGAAAGGAGGAAGGATGTATCAAGGGAAGAGTGAGAATCAGGTTCAGACCATGAGCGTAAGCTATATCTGCTGAAGAGCCCAGACATGAACCACCACACATGGCTGACCTTTTAAATCCTCCTTCTGAGGATTCATGTTTTCATGCTATAGAAAGTACAAACTATTCTCCTGATGCTTGAAACCTTTGCTTTAGCTGCCTGCAGACTTGGAAGATTTGCTGCACAAGGTTGCAGCGGGTCAAGGTTTTCCTTGCAACTTCAAAAGGCAGGAGGGTACTTCAGGCTGGAAATGGACAGCAGCAACAGCACAAGCTTTGAACTGTGCAGAGGGCTGGTACTGTCCTGGTGCAGCTCTTTCAGACACTGAAATGTTCTTGCCCTAACTTTGTGTTAGCCATTCTGCATATTCTAACACATGCATTCGCCTGAGCCTGGGACAGGCGTACCAGACAAGAAATTATCCCAACATACAATTGCTTTCTACTCTTGGTGCTCAGCTTCAGATTACTGCGCTTCTAAGGGTTCCCTAGCTGATTTAATAGCAGCAGCTCACTGATGGAGCACTGGCACAGGCTGCACAGAGAGGTGGTGGAGTCTCCTTCTCTGGAGACGTTCCAGACCCGCCTGGACGCCTACCTGTGCAACCTGGGCTAGGGAGCTGCTTTGGCAGGGGGTTGGACTCCATCATCTCTGGAGGTCCCTTCCAACCCCTACAGTTCTTTGATTCTGTGACTCCCACAGTCATATGGATTATTTGCTACATAACATAAACACTGTATATGTTCAAAAGCACATGTTAGTTCTCAGTGGCCGTCTTTCTCCTTAAGATTGAGTTCCAGATGCTGTGAGAAATGGCAGCACACCTTAAGCCTGTAACACTCCTACTTCAAAATTTCCCAAGACCATTCTCTGGCACTGAAGTCAGCTGGCAATTAACAGCCCATACCACATACTTCTGAAAGCTCCTGCTCTCCAGAGAGGGTGACCAAATATGGACTGCCTGTTGGAAGTAGCTTTGACCTATGTTCTTCCTAAGCTGTGATCAGGAACCATTTGGGGGATTGCTGATAAACAGAGGCAAGCACAGTTCCAAGAACCATTTGGATACCTTAACAGCACAGATGACTGAACTTCAGTGGCCAGCAAGGTTCTCTGGAACTATTCAACTTAGTACACTGGCAGAGAAACTCTCCAGGAAACGGGTAAGGTGTGCCCCATCCACAAGAACAGCTTGGCTCAAGGCTGGTTCCATATTAGACAATGGAGAACCCAAGTATGAAGTGCAAATCCCCAGGAAATAGGCCTCATTAAAGCTGCTGCTGACAGAATGACTTGTTTTGCTGATGGCACCTTATTTAGAATTCACTCCCACTAGCAACCCACTTCAGATATAATATAGCAACTCTCAGCCCTGGATGCCAGATGCATGAGCCACATTTAGCTGTTCATACTTTGTTCCCTAGTTCATTTGTATTAGTTGCTACAGCGATTGGTGTTTCAGACACTGTAATTATGTGAACCTTTATTGCTTAACATGTGAATCAGATGATTTATCGTATTTCTATTTGCGACCACGACTGAGAATTCAGACCGTGACCTCGAGAGCTAAAGCACAAAGATGTTAAATCTTAGACTATGAAATCTGTTCACCAGCAGCTGCAAAGTCTCATCTTCCACAGCACAAAGGAAGACAGAGGACAAATACTGAGTATCTGGACATTGGATATCTGGATACCAGACTGCTGCAAGAATAAACAGCTGAAAATTGTTTCAATGTTGAGCAGAAGATTAAGAGTTAGAGGAGCTGGAAACTTGAATGCCCAGGAGGACTCTGAAAATTGCAAGCAGTAGGCAACTTCTCTTGGATACCAAAGGACAGAGTCTAACATTCCTCCTGCAATATTATTAACATCTCATGTTTGTATTTCAGAGGCACCTAGTGACCCAGATCCGAGACTGAGCCATTCAGCTGAAAAACGAATACATACACACACTGTGAGTCTATGACATGCACACACTCTTTCCAAGAAGAGTCTCCTATTAAAAAAAGCCTTTCTGCGTGCTTTTTTAATTCGTCATGAATACACACATTTCACAAACAGCAGTGATAATGAAGCTCTGTTGCCTACACACCTTCGTACCCCGTACCGAGCAGGTCTCTTTCCTTCCCACCTTGTCGGTGTTTTTCCCCTCTGCAGAAGACTTCCCCTCTTGAAGCTCTCTGTTCCTATGGGAGGGATGTGTGGTGACTGGCCAGAGCCAACAGCACAGACTGTAAGACCATGGCTACCGCTGCTCAGAATGGCTGCAGGAATGCCCGTTCCCCACAAGAGCAGGGTGTTAGGACTTTGTCCATTGCCAAACTGTAGAAATGCATGAACTTGAGGGTGAGCATACCTTTATGATCTCTCTCTATCCCAGGCTGAAATCAGCCAACAGGTTCAAAGTTATTAAAGAGAAGCTGACAGACAAGCAGATGGACAGCCAGGCAGAACAGTTGTGTAAGCTTTGTTTTCTTAGGAAAGCAGGCTAAAAAAAGAAACAAAATGCAGTATTCACTCATCATTGTCTACAAAAACACTGAAATCAGCTATTTAACACTTTGTAATGAGTGTAATGGCTCAGCAGAGTTATTTATTCTGCTCGAAAAACCTGTTCCTAGGCCTCAGAGGATTATCTGAGAAGCAGAGAGGCAGTGTAACCTCTGTGTGACCCTCTCTGAGAAGAAGCTGGTCTGACTGGAAGTCTGAAAGCAGCACTCTGAAAGTGGTGGCAGCTATGGGTACATAAGCTACAGTTGACCCAAACTAAAGGGAAATTTCACAAAGAAAGAAAGTAATCCAGACATCAAACAAAGAGAGAGAGTTAAAGAAAAAGAGAAGTGAATAGTAGGACAGAAGACAAATGAGAAAAAGAAGAAACAAACAGCACAGCAATGAGCACATTTCAGTGTGCTTGGGAACATGGTAAACAATGTAAATGGCAGGTTATGTATGTTAGGACAGCAGACACAATTTGAGCAATGAGGAAGTATGCAGAATTCAGATTTGGTCATCTTCTACAGTTTTTAAATCAACATGAAGCATCACCATCTCCAAAAGCAGTGGATGCATAGCAAAGAAGAACAAGCAATGTCAGCGGAGCCAAGGCTCAATCCACAAGTCTGTGTCCATCTACCTGCCAGTGTTTGCTCTGGGAGGTCATGTTTATGTGGATGGTAGTGAGTTGTCCAGTTTTGTGTGAATGAGGACAAAAAACACAGGAAGGAGCTCTCAGGTGTCCAGGAGACTCTGACTCTAACTCAGAGAAGCCTCCATTTATGACATCTGACAGCAGGAGGATGCAGAAGTGTCAATTAGGGGATGCTGAAAGCATCACCAAGTTGCAGCTAGGAAATAAAAAGTAGGTACCTTTATTGTGTATCCAATATTAAAAAAACACCTTTTCATGTATATAAAGTGTATATATTCATATATATATATTACTGTGTATAAGGAAAGTGATTTCATTCCTCAGCACTATGCTGGGGAATAAAACCACCAGATTCCTGCATCTGTCACTGTAATCCTGATATCAGGCAAGCACCTTTATTTATAGATTATTGTTCTTTCCCAAATAAGATTATTGTGAGATTAATAACAGCAATAATGTTACAGATTATATAAAATCTCTCTTAGTACAAGATTTCTTTTTACAGGAACCTTTTATTGTTCAATTCTGTCTGACAGTGCAGGTGATGGAGCACTGGCACAGGCTGCACAGAGAGCTGGTGGAGTCTCCTTCCCTCGAGATGTCCAAGACCCGCCTGGACGCCTACCTGTGCAACCTGGGCTAGGGAGCTGCTTTGGCAGGGGGGTGGACTCCATGATCTCTGGAGGTCCCTTCCAACCCCTACAGTTCTGTCATTCTGTGACTTTGAGTGCCTCTACAGTAGATTTTCTATCACTTTCTTTACAGGCTGTGTTTCAGGGTCAGTGTCTCAGGTACCTTCAAAACTCTTAGTTCTGATATTCAGTTTAAATACCTCTCACCTTACTGTAGGTCTCTGCTCAGATACACACACTAAACACCTAAGTACCCTGGGCTCTCCTAGCAGCTGATGGAGTGAAATGAGCAGCTCCAGAAGATTAGAAGTTGCAGATGAAGGTTCCCATTCCTTACCACAGATTTTACAGCAACACTGCTAAATCAGGTACTTTACTGGGGATGGGGCAGCTGAATCTGGGTCTGAAATATTTTCCCGCTTTGACATATCTCCCCTCTCCTTTCAACAGTCAGAGATTATTATCATGTGGTTTAATGCTTCGACCTGCAGCCACATGCAATGCAAACACTGATTATCCCCAGAAAACTCCAGCATTCTCCAAGATTACTTTTCCTGCATTTCTCTGGACTTCTAGTACTAATATGTCCTTAAATTATTACAATTTCAAGGTATACTCGAAACAGCATACTTGCAAATGTCATCAAACATTAAACATATTTATTCACATTCATTTTATATTACAAAATCATAACTAATTTCATGTTTACTAAATGTGTGAACTAAGACACTGCAGCTTTCTTCCTGGAAATATTGTCTCCATGTTATATCCTGGACCTGTCTGTTTTCCACGCTGCCACAGCTTCATGTCTCTAAATATCATCTATATACTATTAACTTGTTTTCCTATCCACAAAGTAAAAAAGTACTGTCTCCTGCATTCCAAGACAATGGAGAGCTGTTAAAACCCATCCCACCAAGGATTCCCCCTTGCCGACCCTCAGTAGCTGCTGAGAAAACACCTGCCAATTCAAAAAGAAGTCCTCTGAGTGTTTCTGAGTGAGATTTAACGTACAGATTGTCCATGTTTGTCTTGTTTCCTACAGAAGGAGACAACTAAGCCACTGGGAGACATCAGACAAGGAGTGTTAGATGCAGGAAGCATCTAACACATCATTTCCTCATTTGGGGAAACACAGTATTTTGTCCCGCAGGATAGGTGCAGTGGCATACTGCCCCTCATTAAAAGTAGAGTGGGCTACTTGATCAGCAGAGTTTGAGGCATTTTTTTGACATTATTTCTGGCTTTCTTCATTTATTATCTAAGAATTCACCTTGCAGAAATACATGACAAGCAGTGCTGATGGGTTTCAAACTCCCATCAGTGCTTCCATGCTGAACTAACAGAGGTATTACATCTGAGTAGAAACAAAGCACGTTCTAATCAATAGAAACATACATATGTATATTTGTGATACTCCATTTAAAATAGGTAGTTTTCAAGCAGTTAAAATGCTTTCATGGTTGGTAAAACTAGCAATGAGGTAATGTGACTTGATGCTAAAGCAGTGAAATATTCAGGGCGGGTTGTTAAGCTAATACACAAGGCTTATATGAAACAAAGAACTAGCATCTTTCAAAAATAGTGGAGAACCCCTGAGCTAGCAGTACATGAAGTAACTTAAAAAAGGACTCAGTGCTGTTACCAACTGAAGATCAACATAATCCTAAGGCTACAAAAGGCCGCACCTAGGCAAATATCTCATCTTTTTGTCTTCTGAGCCTGCAAATATTTACGTATTTTATGTTAAGATTGTACGGGTTTGGTGACTAAAAATTAATAGTCAGAGACTATTCACATGACTGAAGTTAAGCCCTGACTACATTGTTTGAGTCATCAGGACTTTTTTTTTTTTTCCCCTACTGAAATTGGTAGGGGAAAGTTTGACACTTGAATTGGGAATCCCAAATCTATTCCCCACTAAACCTTTATTACAAGAACATTTAATTCAGCTTTTCAGTGCTTGCCAGTGAATATGTGCAGAAGCAAAAGTGTCAGAGCAATTTAAAATGCAGAGATAATCCAAGAGAAAATGCCTACATAATTATAAAACAGGAAAACAAACCGAAGACTATGGGTAAGTAGAGGAATTAAATAGTCTTCTTTACTATTATTGTGAACAAGGCTTATATCCTTCAGTAGTGAATAACAGTTGAGAAATAGGTGACTTTTATTAGTTTATACCCAGAAAAGTTATGTTTACTTCTGCTGTGCTCATGACCAGTCTGTGCTTGCTTTCAGTAAGCTGTCCGGTTATACTACGACTAATGCATATACAAAGCAAAGTTTAAGTTTGCTCAAGCACAGTCCAATAGAAAATTTTGGATTTGCACAAACAAATATTTGCTTCCACAGAATATGTTTTAAAAGGGTAGACATAGTGTTGACACAGTAGAAAGGAGATGGAAATGAACATACACAAGACTCAAACAATAAATGAGTTCAAGAAGAACTTCTCTATACCCTTCACAACCAGGAATGACTATTTACCTCCAGTTACTAGATTATAACAGCAAAAAAAATACGTGACTGTGCTAAATACCAGCTGGCTGCACATTCAGATTTGTAAAGAATTCTGTATTGAACAAGCCTGGTGTTTTAGAGAAAAAATAATATTCCAAAAATCTACTTATTTACTCCTAATCCTAAGATTTCTGCCTCACTGAAATGGATACACTCACCTCTGATCATTCACCAAGAAGATCACACAGAAATTGTAGAAGTTTTACACATCACAGAATTTCTAGTGTAATCAATGGAAATGAGCATATTCTTAAAACATTTTTTTTTATTATTATTTTTTTCTGAAATGCTTTCCTCTATCAGAGTTAGGATCTGCAAAAAGAAAACAATTGCACACAATCACAGAATCATAGAATGGGCCGTGTTGGAAGGGACCTCAAGGATCATGAATCTCCAACTCCCCTACCACAGGCAGGGTCACCAACCTCCCCACTTAATAATACAGCAGGTTGCCCAGGGCCCCATCCAATCTGGCCTTGAACACCTCCAGGGACGGGGCATCCACAACCTCTCTGGGCAGCCTGTTCCAGCACCTCACCACTCTCACAGCAAAGAACTTCCTCCTGACATCCAACCTAAATCTTCCCTCCTTCAACTTAAAATCCTTGTCACTGAGACCTATTAGGGCTCCATTTTCCAATATTATTAAACAGTCTTGTGAAGAAAAAAAAAATCTTTCTGATTAACTCATGAAAACTAAAATTAATCTAAGAAAAAACAACCCAACAAACCAAAAACTCAACATAGCCAAACTGCTGGACTTTCCACTTTGCTCACAGATTTCACAGAAGTAAAAAAAGGGAGGGTCTATTTAGGAACAGGACAATTTTTCAATTATTTGGTCACTGTTTTATTTGAACTTCAGTTTAATTACATATACATTTGGCTGGCTAATCAAAGATCAAACAGTTAACAATCTACAAACTGTATTTTACAGACATTTAATTAAATAAATGATCTCAAACCACAGTGGAACTGCACCTCTTACAGTCATAGGTTGAAGTACCTGAGAAAGACTTTTCAGATCGTGGCTCTCCTATAAGATGCAAATTCATCAGAAGACTACAAATACAGGTGAAAATGGAGAAGGAAAGGAAGACAATAACAGTGATGACACCATGGTGTTGGTTTGGGTGGTAATGCATCAGTCATGGAATGGTGGAGAATTTACTCTTAACAATTGTTTCTGCCCTGTGTTGCTATGCACGTGATCTATGTTGGTTAAAGTGATGATAAAAGCCTCTACAAGTCTATCATAAAAGCTGAGTTTGAATGCAATCCTTAATTAAAATAGAGAGAGGCTAGCTACTTGGCTCCATTCCCCAAGTGCAGAGATAGTGAATATTTTAAAATGACTTACCCAGGTGATCTAGAAAGACATGATTTTGGGGATATTGGCACTGGAGCAGACTTGATTAACATAAGGGAAATCCATTTAGGAAAAAAAGAAGAAGAAAAAAAAAAGATCGCTAAAATTGTCTATTTCTGGGACCATTTAATAGAAACTTGAGAGAAAACTTTCTGTTCCAAAAAGTTTGACAAACATCTCAGTAAGCATTTTGGAATCAGTCAATAAACCCAAGCAACCAACTAACCAGCCGACAGAAAATAAATGAAGAAAGGAAAACCAGGGTTTGACTTGAACTTTCTATGAAAACATAGAAACAGATCTACACCTTTTTCTACTGAAAAGTGAGTTTCCTTAAGAATACTTCTCTAAGAAGGAAGAAAATAACTGCATACGCATTGCCAAATCAACTTAAAAGACTATAGTCAGCAGTATTGATGAACGTTAGAAAGCTTTCTGTTTGAAGTAACAGCTTCATATCATAAAAATTACTTTAAAGTTAAAAAAAATATTTATGAGCAGCTACAGTTGATTTAAAATGCCTGTCAGATTGATTTGCTATGATTCTGATTTTGTCTTGAGTTAAAAACCCACGGTATTCCTGTTTGCTGGTTTTGCTACTACATACAAAAATATAAAATTCTTCATATAGCTGGGTGAACACACTGTGTCACATAGGAAAGGAGCCAAAGAAAGAAAATATTAAAACACTTTCTTCTGGTATGCTTGGAGAACCTGTGGTGGCAACAAGGCTTGTTGTTTCCTGCCCAAAGAAATATTACATATTTGGAAGGCTGAGCTGTAAATATCTACGCTACTACAATATCGCTCTCTTGAACCAACCTCAATTACAAGATTTTAACATCAAAATAGAGTTCTTCCAGACACACACTCTCTCAGTCCGGTAGCAGGGACTCCATCAGTTCCATCTGTGCTTGCTCATTCAGGAAGTGTGTATGTATGAGATACAGTCTGAGGGGATTCCTCTATACTGGCAACCCTCCAGCAGTCTTCAGCCTCCAGCTGAGTTAATGAAGGACTGCCCTGCAGTAATCAGCAGTGACTGTGGTGGACAAGGTGCTGGATCCACCCAGCAATGAAGTACCTCTGGTTCCAAAAATTAGATGGATACAGCTTGTAAAAAAACAGCAGGTGGGCTCCTTTGGAATAACTACAGAGGAATTTCACTAAGAGCCCAACTCCCTCTACTTGAAGGTGGTTAATTTTGTTGTTGCCTTATTTTGAACTATCTGGTGTTTTAAACTAGAAACTTCTTTTCCCACTTCAAATAACAACTGAGCAAAATTTATAGCAAACAAATTAACAGGTTCTACAGTTCAATTTTAATGTCATAATTCTTAATGGATATGAAAAGAAATGAAAGTATTTGGATTGAGAAATCCATTTTGAAACAAGTTTGCAAAAAAAAATAGTATACTTGTAAGCATGTACCCAGGTGAGAAATGGTAATCAAAGAAAAAAAAATGTCTTACATGACATTAATTTTTATGAAAAGCGTTTACAAAATATTTCAATCAGGCTACTTCAGACGTGCTTCATCTAGTTTAAACACTATTTGGATTGTTAACTGACCATCGATCACATTATGCAAGTTAGTTAATGCTTGTCTAAATATCATATTCTATTTCTTCAATTTCTCTTGTGGAATAAGATAACTATGTGTGGAGCTAATCTAAAGATGTTTCACATGCTGTACTAAGAAGTGTATAGCCCAAAATGTTGACAGGTAACTTATTTGAACAAGCTTTTTCAAGCTTATTGATGTCTACTAGGTGCATAGAATACTCAATCTGAGTAACTTTTGCACAGGTTTTGAAGGTTAAAAATAGATTTATCCATCTTCATAGACCATGTGCTTTAGAAGCAGTTGGCTTTTGTTCAAACATTCAAAAATATCATCTTTGAGCTGAGACTAATCATAGAAGGCTTAATCCCTCAAGGAAATTGTTCTGGGAAAGTTGTAAGCAGACAGAACAGGAATTTATAATGTCAGTTGGCTTGCAACCTCAGGCTCTCATCCCAAAAATGTTTACACACTCTTAGTACCTCAAAGACTTGTAAGTCCTCAGTGTTGCATCAATTTCCATGTAGATAGATTGTGGGCACCTTTGTGACTTTTCCTGAAATCTATGAGGGTTGCATGAAAATGCCTTCCTGCGTGCAGCTCACAACATGTTCTGATTATCATCTTTAAAAATAATAATATTGCCTTGTTCTCACAAAAGGCAGAATCTTACCTAATCACATGCCAAGCACTTCAAGGAGTGCACTGCTGTCTGTATACAGGCAGTGTGCTAGAGGTATGAAGAACAAGGGCTACAGGGCTACCTTTTAGGTACCTAGAGACATGAGCTGAACATCTGCATTCCAGATATAACAGCAATTAGGCTGCAAAAAGTGGGATTTTCTCAGAACTACCTGTCTTCCATGCTGAGAGCTGAACAATCTACTTGACAGGGATAGCTAAGATGGAAGGCTGAAATTCAGGAAGGGACAGCAAAAAGCTCCCACTATGTGTGACCTTGAATCCTCACTCTTTTCACAAAACAGAGCTAGAAAAACAGCTTTTTTAGTACCCCAGCACCACACAGTGAATTAAGCACCACACAGTGAACATGGGAGACTCAAATCTCCTCTCTGCCTGAAGGAATGCACATTTACATCTCCCACAAGAACTCTACTGACTCAGCTATGTGATATCATAGTTTGGACTCTCCCAGCTTCTCCTGTTAAAGCCCTACTACTCCTCACAATGGATTTACATATTCACTTGCAGTAAACACCAAAATCTTGTATTTTTTTCCCACTTGTCCTGTTGACTGTCATGTTATAGAATTAGCCCGAGTCAGTCAAACACTGTCTTCACAAAACCTAAACAATCTCAAAGCTGCTATTGAGACATTACGAGCAAATGAAAATCTACATTTGGAGACAAGGATGTGCTGCCAGAAGGTGGGAAACATGAGCACCTCTCCTGGCACAGATGCACGCTCAATTCACCTCAAGAACAGGAGATCCATAGAATCATAGAATATCCTGAGTTGGAAGTGACCCAAAAGGATTATCAAGTCCAACTTTGACAAATATAATCTGCTAAGCCCTTCCACTCCTAAGTGTGGTCCGCAGCAGCACAGACTTGGATGGGGTAAGCCTAAACATGCATTCACTTAAAGGACATCTTCAACTCCCACCTGGAAATGGGGTGCAGATCTTTCCCCCTCTCTGTAGGAAAGAACACAATCTATGGGGCTCTGAAAGTGCTCCTGGAAGTAGACCTGCTGAAGAGAGATGGAGCACTGGCTGCGGTGTGAATTCATTGAACTTGTGTTGCAACAAGGTAGCTGTCTACCTGCTGGGCACTCAGCAAACCACGCTACCAGCCATGTAGATGTTAAGGGAAACCCCAAGGCTGATACCCAAGCACTCTTCAGGTATCTGACAGCAGCCGGGTCAGTTTGAGTTTTGGGCAAGGGGAGAGCTAAATCAGCACCACCATGACAGGATGGAGGTGGCTCAGGCTTCATCACCTGACTCTGAGAAGGGATGTGAGCTCTTTCTTCCCTGCTGAGATGCCATCCTCAAAAGTTTTTTGTTTTTTGTTAATATTTTTGGGGGTGGGGAGGAAACAGTGCTTCACTATGTTCCCTCTCATGCTCCTTTCAGAAGCTCCTGTATACATATTGCTTAAAAAATTTATTAAGTTTAGGAGTTCGTTTATTTATTTATTTATTTTTTCTCAGGAATAGTGAGGCACTGGCACAGCTGCCCAGGGAGGCGGCGGCGTCACCGTCCCTGGAGGCATGCTCAAGAACCGTGCGGATGTGGCACTGCGGCACGCAGTGGGCACGGTGGGGACGGTTGGACGAGATGACCTTAGCGGTCTTTTCCAACCTATTCTGTAATTGATTCTACAAAGCCCTAAGCACGATTTCAGCTCAAACACCGTTCCTCAGCCGCCTGCTCCCGGCAGCAGCTGGCTCACCCCATCGCTCTCGGGGGCACCGAGGGATGCTCCGCCACGGAGATGCGCGGCGGCACAAAGGGAGCGCGGCCCCGAGCGAGGCGGCTCCAGATTCTCCGTGCATGGATGGGGGGGGGTGGGAAGGAGGATGGAGGAATATTCTGGACCGAGGGAGGGGAGGAAGACGAAGGTGATGAATAACTTGAACAAATCTGCGGCGGAGCCGGGAGGGG
>VXAB01001678.1:265052-288614 GCA_013399175.1 Odontophorus gujanensis
TCATGTGAGACAGAGTCATGCTGCGGGACTGAGGAGACGAGCACCTGGGGCGTGAGCCGCCCGCCATTTCCACGGCGCGCGCGCCCCCGCAGCCGCCTGACGCCCCCTCCCCACTCAGGAGCGCCGCCACGCGGGGACACCCCCGCCCTTCCTCCTCCCCCAGCACGGGGCTCGGCGCCGCTCGGCAATTTCCGCCACGCGAGCCGAGCCTATTTCCGTCAGCCCGGGCCAGACGGGCTTTATGTCTGCCAGCGGGGCGCGCATGCGCGGCCGCCGCCATCTTACGTTGTCTCTCGCCTGCCCTCCCCTTTGGCGAGCTTTCCCCTCCCCCCTGCAGCCTCGCGCTGCGCCCTCCTCCTCCTCCTCGGCGCTCCGCGAGGAGACGGGGCCGGGCGGGTAGAGACCCGCGGCGGCCGGGGAGCCGCGAGAGCCCGACGGAAAGAAGAAAGGAAGGCGAGGGCGCTGCGGAGGAAGAGCGGTGCCGCCTGTTATAAAGGGGAGGAGGCGGAGGGGGAAAGGAAGAGCGTGTGGCGCTCGGAGCCGCCTCCAGAGACAGCCAGACACAGGGAGGAGAGCGGCTGCCCGCCTGGCTCCCCCCGCCCTCCCTCCTCCTTTTCATGGACTCTCTCGTCGGGCTGCCGCCGCTTTTCTTCCCTCTTCATTCCGTCTCTCTCCTCCTCCCCAAAATGATTCAGCTCCATGGCTGCCACTGACGGGGATGTCCCTGCCCGGCTCAGCCCACCGCTGCCGCCCCGCTGTGCGCCAGTCCCGTACGTATCTCGGCCGCGCTGCCCCAGGCCCGCCGCCTGCCCTCGCCCCTGAGAGGCGGCGGCCCGGAGCGGGGAGGCCGGCTCTGCCGCTTGCCGGCTCCCCGGATAACGCGGGCATTTCCTCCGGCCTCAGCCCGCCCCGCGGAGAGGCGNGAGGCGGCGGAGGAGAGCTCCTCGCCCCCTCCCTGTCTCGGAGGAGGGTGGTGGCGGTGCCGGGGTGCTGCGTGGCTCCGCGCCCCGCTAACTGTGTGCGTGTCTGTCTTTCTCCATGCCGGGGGATCGCTCTTAAAATACGCCCGATACAATGCAGCAGCCTGACTCAGCCGCAGACATTAGTGCTAGGAAGATGGCGCACCCGGCAATGTTTCCTAGAAGGGGCAGCAGCAGTAGCAGCGGCAGCAGCTGCGTTACTGCTCCTACTGCACCAGGTACCGGCGTTGGGAGCGCTGCCCTCTCCGCCGAGGATTACCAGCCGCCCCTGCTGGTCCAGCCGCCGCCTCCATCTCCTGCAGCATCCTCATCGGCGGGCCTGCAGCCGACACCCCCTCCTCCACAAAGCCTGAACCTCCTCTCGCAGTCTCAGCTCCAGCCGCAACCTCTCGCGCAGACTGGAGCACAGATGAAAAAGAAAAGTGGCTTCCAGATTACCAGCGTGACCCCTGCTCAAATATCTGCCAGTATGAGCTCCAATAACAGCATAGCTGAAGATACGGAAAGCTACGATGACCTGGATGAGTCCCACACGGAAGACCTGTCTTCTTCAGAAATCTTGGATGTTTCTTTATCCAGGGCCACTGACTTGGGTGAACCCGAGAGGAGCTCGTCCGAAGAGACTTTAAATAACTTCCAAGAGGCAGAGACTCCCGGGGCCGTTTCTCCAAACCAGCCTCATCTACCCCAGCAGCACCCTTCTCTGCCTCATCATCCGCAGCAGAGTGTTGTTATCAACGGAAGCGTTCACCCCCATCACGTCCACCACCACCATCATCTTCACCACCACCATCATGGACACCATCACCCATCGCATCCTGGGGTGGGCAGCGCCCCGGTTTCTGGAGGACCACCGCCCAGCCCATCGTTTAGAAAGCTGTCAACAACTGGAAGCTCTGACAGTGTTATATCAGCTGCGCCAGGTTCTGCTGCATCATCCACTGGTTCCCCCGCATCTGTCGTGTCTAATATGCGCACTACAAGTACTCCTGGCAATCTAGGTGTAAGTTCTGCTACTGGAACTAGTACCTTGAATAGTATGGGCGGTGGTAGTTCTAGTGTGGCAAGCAGCATGCTTGGTACTATGAATTTAAGCAACATCACGAGTACTGGTAATGTAAATGCTTTGTCTGGAACTAGTGGCAGTGTTAATGTGAATATCTTGAGTGGTGTTGGCAATGGTACGAGTGCTTCCTCTAGTGTTGTTAACAATGTTAGTAATCCGAGTGCAGGAGTGGCCTCGGGATCCAGCCAGCAGCAGCCTGCATCTGGCACCTCAAGGTTTAGAGTTGTAAAATTAGATTCTAGTTCTGAACCTTTCAAAAAAGGTAGATGGACATGCACTGAGTTCTATGATAAAGAAAACACTGTTGCAGCTTCAGAAGGAGTAGCAGTAAACAAAGCAGTAGAGACGATAAAACAAAACCCGCTTGAAGCGACTTCTGAAAGGGAGAGCACCAGTGGGAGTTCTGTTAGCAGCAGTGTAAGCACACTGAGTCACTATACAGAAAGTGTGGGAAGTGGAGAAATGGGAGCACCTACTGTGGTACAGCAGCAAGCGTTTCAAGGTGCGGGTCCTCAGCAGATGGATTTTAGCAGCGCTGCTCCTCCAGCAATTCCAGCATCTAGTATACCACAGAGTGTTTCCCAATCACAGCTTGCACAAGTCCAGCTGCATTCTCAAGAGATAAACTATCCGCAGCAGAAGCCAGGGGTCCAACCTCCTGCACAGGCCAGTCTAACCACTGTTACTGGGGTTCAGCCAGCCCCGGTTAATCTCCTAGGTGTATCCCCAGCTCTGGGCCACCAGCAGCCTGCCATTCAAAGTATGGCTCAACAGCAGTTACCGTATTCTCAGCCGGCGCAGCCTGTGCAGACTCTACCAGTCGTACAGCAGCAGCAGTTGCAGTATGGACAGCAGCAGCAGCAGCAGCAAGCGGTTCCTACACAGATGGCAGCAGGTCACGTTAAATCGGTGAACCAAAACTCTGTTACAGGGACCGTGCCGGAGTACATTCAGCACCAGCAGATCCTTCAGCCCCCGGCGCCTGCCATGCAGCCCAGTCCTGCAGGAGTAGGGGCAGGGCCACCAGTTCCCGTTGCCCAGGCTCCGAGCATGCAGCCTACAGTCCCAGCACACCCAGCTGCTGCCCCGGCTCAGCCTGTTGCGCACGCCCCAGCAGCGATACCAGGTGTGGGTACTGGTGGGCAGATGCTGAGCGTTGGGCAGCAAGCAAACGTGGCCACTGTGGTGCAACCACCACCTGCTGCAAGCCAAATTCCACCTCCAGTTATGCCATCAACCGCTGCTCCTCCATCTTCACAAGTGGTGCAGCCTGTGCAGACAGGAATAATGCAGCAGGGATTACAGGCTAGCGCTTCAGGCCTTCCTCAGCAAATGGTTATTGCTCAGCAAAACACTTTGTTACCTGTACAGCCGCAGGCACAAGCGGTGGAGTCAGTGGTGCAAGGAATGACTGGCCAGCAGCTGCCTGCAGTTAGCCCCATACCTTCTGCTAGTACTGTTCCAGCACCAAGTCAAGCTGGTTCAGCTGTGCCCCCTGGCATACCTTCTGCTTCTATAGGTTTGGGACAGCCACAGAGCATAACCCAGGCTTCAGCTGTGCAGAATGGGAATCTGGCTCAGAGCGTTAGTCAGCCTCCGTTGGTATCAACAAGTATAGGTATGCCGGTGGCACCCAGCGTGCCGCAGCAGATACCGCTGAGCTCTACCCAGTTCCCAGCGCAGTCACTAGCCCAGCCAGTTGTAAGCCAAATGGAAGATGGCAGGCGCCCTACAGAACCTTCCCTCGTTGGTTTACCTCAAGCTGCCAGCAGTGAGAGCAGCGTTGGAGCATCGGCCATCGCTGATGGCGGCAGCAGTAACGTGCCAGCTTCGGCCTCCCTCTTCCCACTGAAGGTGCTGCCCCTGGCGACGCCCCTCGTAGATGGGGAGGATGAGAGGTAAGGCCACCCGTAACTATTTCGGTGATGCACGGTTTGATATGCGCTAACTTGCAGCTCTCATCGCAGCCGTTCTGTGAGATGAAGCGGCGCGATGGTTTTGTCTCATCACAAGCTGTGTTTGTCAGGTCCCTGTGCGTGCAGGTGCCCTATGAGAACGCCTGCATTTCTCATGAGGGGGTGGCTTGTATTGATTATGTTCTGAAACTACTGCGTGGGTAAATTGTGTTTAACAATCTGTGACAGTGTGTATATTCCCATTGTATAGAGGAAGACAAAAGAACAGCGCGGAATGTGGGTATGCTGGCGGTGATTGTAGTTTAGATTATTTATTATACTGAAATAATTAATATTTATGCTTAGGTGGGTATTTTTTTTTTCCACAAATCTAGACTTTGTCCTGCCCCTGCTTTTCTTTTCGAGTGTTGTTCACTCAGGTTGAGCTTGTTGCGAGGCTTTGGTGTGCACGTTGAAGCCTTCTCTTTGACAGCCAAGAGGTGCTCTAGGCAAGCAAGTATGGCAGGAAAAGGAACATCAGCGATGCTGTGGCTCTTTCAGTTGAACTTGGGGCACTTCTGGTCTTGGTGGTTTTGCTTCGAAGCGTTAGTCCGTTGTGGGAGCAGCTCAGGCCTGCAAGGTGTGGTGAGCCTTGGAGTCTGATGGGCCTGTGCAGTCAGTGACAAACTGCGTGCCTTCCCCCACCTCCGCTTGTCCAGTGAGTGAGGACTGCTTGGTCCTACTGGTACGTGCTTGTGAATATTCTCATTTCTTTGACCGTGTGTGCGAAGGAGCCGAGTCAGTTGCGAAAGGCCCTCGAGTCTGAGGATCGAGTGATCTTAGCAGCAGATCTGTGGTGTGATTGTTTAATATTAATTATGCCTGGAAATTCCTTACTCTCTCGGGGTCCTCTTGTAGTTGTGTTTACAAGTGGACAGGAAGGCTGTGGTGGTTTCCCAAAAACCTTCTTGCTTAAGAAGAAGCTGTGCTAATGGGAGGAGGAGAGAACTTTAACATAAATAACCTGCCCTGAAAATGAGGGAGAGGACAGAAAGGAACACTGGAGGGAAAAGAAAGAAAAAAGCTGAGTCTTGAGGATAAAACAAAGAACCCAACACATACAAGGTGAGAGCGAGCTGTTATGGCCATGGGAGGCGAGGTATTGCTTAAATATTTTGTTGGTGCAGTAGCTTAAATAGGGAGAAATAGCAGCGGCTGAACTCTATTTTAAAAAGTATTAATAAACAGGTTTCTGGGAGAGGCTGAGTTCTTAGTACTGAAAATACTAACTCTATCAGCAGTCTCTGATTATGTTGATCATGAGGTGTTGACTGTCTTAGTGGCTTTCATCACGTCTTCCTGAGATGCCAGAGAGCTCTAATGAGTAGCAGCTTGTCTTTGAGGAGTGCTGGAAGACAAGTTCCAACACTGCTTCATTTTGATTATATTTTTTAGTCAATAAATACGTGAAGGTGGTAGAAGACAGATGGAGGTATTGCGGCTCACAGTGTCACCACTGTGCTGCTAGCAGTCAATTTTCTCAGGAACTTTTTATTTGCTTTTCTTTCCTTCAACCTTTCTAAACTTGGACAGTGATCCTTCTCTTCACTGGCCCTATGTTTTTTTTTTTTAATACCAACCAATGAAAAAAACCAAAACGCAAACCCTAAGCTTTCAGGAGATCCCAGCTAAGCAAGAATTTTAAGCTCATTGATACCCAGTGTTTTGGAAAATCACATCCTGCACGTGACTGTACCCTGATTTTAAGAGCATATGTTGGCTGTTCATTACGATGGGCAGTTTTTCCCAGCTTGTTTAAATCCCTCTGGGTAACAGTAGCCAGAAATACCTCCTTCCTCTGTTGTTTGGCCAGCTAAAGATCATATCCTTTCTTCTCCCATGAACATCGCGTCTTTGTTTCTATCTGTCATCTCCAGGTAGACTGTACTTCTGTTTAGCTGCAGTTGGAAAATCATTTAGATGCTTTATATGGAGCAGGATATGGCTATCAAATGGAGACCGGAAAGAACTGTTCTGTATGGCAGCAGCGGTCACTTAGCTTGGGTAGTTCACTGTGATGCTTCTCCCTGTATATCTGCCTGTAAAACTAAACACATCGTGAGATTTCCTTCCGTTTCTGCTGCCAAAGAGTCTCTGGGCAGGGGACTGTATTGCCTTGAGCATGGCATTTCTTTAGCTCTGAAGCTCCGAGCTTGTCCCTCCCTGAAGGCAGCGTGGGCTGTGCTGCTGCTCCCTGGCTCCTCGCTTGCATCTCTGTACAGTGAATGTCTCTAACGAGAGTTCTCTTGGGAATTTCTTGTTGATTAGCCAGATTGTTCCCTCTTCTTCAGGAGATGAAGGGGCAGGCAGGGTGTTGTAAAATAGTACACAATCGTGTAAAATTGTCTGAAGTACAATAGCATTTAAGGATGTACTGTAAATATGTATGCAAGCGTGTACATATAAAATCTCTTGCACGTGCATGCATGTACATATGTCATTTAAAATTTTATCAATACATCCCAAGTCATTCTGAGCCTCGCGAGGGAAGAGGTAGAAGAAAAAAGCGAGCGATGACATAATTGGGCCAGTGAAGAAGCTGTAAAATTCCATGTAGTGTGCCTTTGAAGAAACATCTGACCCATGTAATACCTTGTTTAGATTAACTCCCAGCTTTCCTTAAACCTGTGGGTAATTGCATTTGAAGAGCAGTATCTTTAAAGTCTTTAGCCCCGTTTGATTTTAGAATGCCGTTTGCGGCTCTTTCCGTGCCTGTTATCAGGATGTGTCCTTTTAATTATAGGCACTGTGGAGCCTGTCTGCTTTGAAAAACAGTAACCTTTATTTCCCCTGTATGGATCAGGGTTGTTGTTTTTTTTTTTTTTCTCCTCACCGCTGTGACTCGAAGAGATATTAAAAATGAACTACTTGGCAGAGCGTCCCATGGAAAATTAATTTGCAAACTTCATTTATTAAAGAGGGTACAAATAAGAGTTGGTTTCTGTATTTAAGAAATGAATTCCGCCTAGTGTTTCCTCAGCCTGTCAGGTATGCTGTCGTGGTTATTGGTGTATCTTGTCTATTATTTCAGTGTACAAAGGTGCTGGCCCTTTTTTTTTGGATATTAAATGTATTTCCTGTATTTTCTGCTTTGTAGCTTGAGTCATGGTATAAGCTCCTTTTCATGCATGATTCTCATATAGTTACTCCCTTAAGTTTGTGAATTTATTCAGTTATATCTTCTCAATTTTAGTGGTAATTTGCAATCAGTATTTCATCTTTAAACCAAAGAAATCTAGTTCAAATTCCAATGTTTTTGAAGTCTTTTGAAGTATGGAAACGTGCGTATTTACATTGCAGTAAATTCTTTCGTGTACTTATACGGTATCGCAAAACTGATTAATTTTGTATTTTTATAGGCAGTGCTCAATGATGCCATAGGTACTCACAAATGAGGGTTTGCATGGATTTGTATAGTTCTTTAATTGTGAAGTGAAAACTTTTTTTGTAAAGCATTTTTACAGTATTGATATGGGCTGTAAATGAGGTTTAAAATGACTTCATTTGAGTACCATTACTCAAAAGCAGATTTTATGAATGAAAGATGAGAGAGCTGTCTCCCTGTCCTTGATGCTTTCTGTAGAATTGCTTTTGGTCTTTCATCTGATGTAAGTTGTTTTCACCTGTTTATGCATTTCATCTCAGAGTAAAGCGAAAGAGGAAGGAGGAGATGATGATAAACACGTCAAATTGATATAGAGACGTGAAGTGTTCTTTATTATCTGACAGCCTCTCCTATAATTCCCTTTCTAAAGGGAAATTTGAAGTTGAAGATCTCTTTATTGCTGGACAGCCAGCAAAACAAATGTTTGGAGGATGTTTTTCTGTGTAGTGTGTGTTCTGACTTACATCCGTGGAGCGGTGGCTGGGAGCTTGCAGCTGAGAGCAAGAATTGAAAGACTTGTGAACAGTATTGTGAGAGTCTAGTAGCAGTAACTAGGAGCAGCATGTAAAGCAAGTACACAGGAGATGGGATGAAGTTTCATGTACTGTAGTGTACAGTTAGAGGGTTGGTTGGATTTTTACAGATGTAATTTGTTACTCATTGTAGATGTTAGTAAGCAGCAGCAAAGTGAACATGCTGCAGTAAAACTGGAAGCTTCAATTAAATGTTAATTTTGATGCAGTAACTACTTTGCATGCCTTTTTATTTTGTAAGCTGTTTTAGTGGACTGCATTATTTGCTGTTAATTTTGCTTCTGTATATTTAAGGAAAAGAGAGGAAGATACTTTTGGAAGATAGTTCACAGCTAAGGATTTGTGGTGGTATAGCGTGGATTTAAGGTGGGTTTCCTGGGTGCATCCTAGTTGCTGTCTTGTGTTTCTCAGATGTGAAGCTTGCTTTAAAATTGTACCACCAATTTAGAAATGATGCAACTCGAATTCCAGAATATTGACTATTTAAGAAGTCTATTCATGTTTTCAACTTGGCTATTTTTGGAGCTTGAAAAAATGGCAGTAATGGCAAGTCACGTGAGTGAAAGGAGTGATTTGGCAAAGCAAATGCGGTTGCTGCTGCATGGTGCCGACATGTTCAGCTTCTCATTTCAGCTGAGGAAATAAAACGCCCACCATTGGCAGAGTCGAGTTTCTTAGTTCTCTGCTCTAAACCAAGAAGAGTGAGGGATGTCAAGTCTGCACGGCGGTGTCCGCTGGCCGGCTGCAGGCAGAAGTGCTGCTCTCCCTGCACTCATCAGCTGAGTTTGGTGAGCTGTGATTATCCCAAACCACAGCTTGGGAGAGTTAGCACGGTTCTGTGTGCGTAATGACAGCAACTGCTTTGCCTTTGTTCTGTAGTTGCCATGAGGACGGAAAGGTGAACTCAATACAGGTAGAAGGTGGTGACCTCTCTATGGATGGAAATTTTTTCAGGTGGCTTTTTAGAGATGTGTTTTCTGCATGCTTGGTATTGCATTGTATTTAAGAGCAGGAAGGGCCAGTAGGTTTTAGGGGGTTGTAAAAGCAGTAATTTAACACTGAGGTGATATGATTTCCGGAAGATGTTTTTTAGCTCTGTAGTTTTGTCTACCCTTTGGAAATCACTGTATATGCAGACCAAAATTAGCTATGGATTTGGAAACAAAGAAAAGGCTCTTAATTCAATACTGACAAGCAGTTTTTACTTTATCAGGTAGTACATTTCTTAAGCTACAGGCTGAACTCAATATCAGGTCCATCAGTGTCTATTACTATGGTCTAGATAATGGTATAGCAGAGCACTGTCTGTCTTGTTCCTGGTAAGCTAGCAAAGTTATGAAGACAAGGGTGTAACCATTAAAATATACCTTGCTGAAATGCAAGTAAAAAGATGTATGATTAGCACACCTATGCTGACAACTGTAACAGTGCTGTTCAGTTTACAAAGACTAATAAAGAATATGAGCTATTAGACAGCTCTGAAAGGTGTAGAAAATAGATCAGTTGTAGATAGTAGTGCTGCAGTGTAGTGTTTTGGAAGAAAGGATGGATGCTCAAATATCAGTGTAATAATAGCAAACGTATTCTTGGTGTGATCAGGGTATGCAGCTCAGTGCACACAAGCAGGAATTGAAAAGAATAGCATGCTTTTGTTCTCATTGATTTTTATGAGCTGTTTCTCTTCCGTTGATTAATTTATGAGAAGAAAATGTGCTCTGTGTGTGTTAAGTATTATACTTTAACAAATACTGGAAACTTTAAGAAGTGGGCCACCGAAGGCGGTGCTGTTAAGCAGTGGCATGCTTTTGTAGCTTACTGAGTGCAGGCTGTGGGTGCGATTATTCAGTAAATTATTTCATGGTAATGAACATTAAATAAGGAACTATTTTATTCTCAGTGTGCTCATTTAAGAAAACACTGCCTAAAAGTAAGATGGAAAGAGCTCTTGAGTGGCTGGATACCACTCTGTTAATTTCAGGCTATTTTAAATGTTCATAGACTTAATGATTGGGATGATGGAGGTGCAGTATCATACTGGGCTCCTAATCCTCCTGGTTTTGGTGTCTTACCAAAAATTAACTCTCGGCCTGTATCAGGGAATTAACTAACATAGATAGAAATCGTGCTGTTGTGGTGTAGGAGCCTTTATCAGCTCATTTTGTGCAAGCTTCCAACACCTGCCGTGAATTACCAGCGTTTGAAGCAGGATTTGGTTTGTGGTTGCAGTTGTATGCAAAAGTCTCAATCTTCCTTTGAAGCCTGGCTTTGTTAAGAGAGAGATTGAGTACTTACTGCTGTGTGACAGGCAGGGATTGTAACGATCCTTTCCATGCAAATGCTGTGATATTTTGGATATTCTGTAGTTTCTGGTTACCTTCAGGATGGAATGACTTGCTAGCACCTACTGAATGAGGGTTTCCCACTTTGGTGCTGTGCAGACATTAAGAATGACTCATCACAGCTCAAATGCAACACTTGTGCTGATATTGTTCACTTCCATGAAAATGTACTTGCAAAGCAAATTGCAAAACACTTGGTTAGCTTGCCTGAAGAGTCACAGAAAACTTATTGACCGTTTTTCTTTGAGCTAGTGACTTCTTTGTTCTCCTTTAAATTCCTTGTTTCAGAGGTGACACCTGATGTCTTCCTACTCCAGTCTTAACTTATTAGTTTTGACTTGGCACTGTTTTAGTGCTGCTGGTAATTTCACATCAGTAATTAATTTAGCTTGGTGTGTGGTCTTAAAATGTTGTTTTAAAGCATTTGTTGTGCTGTTACCATGAGGCGCATCGTTTTGATGACTGTTGATGCATTCAGTACCATGCAAGAAGATAGATGCTGTTTCTAGTAAGGTACAGATTCAGTACTGCCTGGAAGCTGTTTGTAGAGTATTTTCTCATGTGCTGTTTAGTGCACTAGCCTGCTTGGCCAAGGGAACTGCTTGAGCTTTTGTGCTACTTGTCCAACCTCCTGTTTGTAGGCCTATTGTTGTAGCTTTAATTAGCATGGGATATCCAGCGGGAACCTTTCAGAACTTTTCAGGTTTCTTCATGTGTAGTGGAGATTTGAACTTCTCTATCAGTTGCTTAAGCAACAGTGCTAAATAATAAGGACAGCACTTAAAGCAGCTGAAAATGTGGGTGCGCATTCAACAGTGCTCTGTCTTCGTGCCTTTAATAATAGCTTTTTGTTTTTTACTGCTGTACTGTAGCATAGCTCTTAAAGATGAGTTAGGAGGGTAAGGCAACGAGTTCCACAGACAACTGTGGTCCTTTACTCGAGACATCAGCCTGGAATTAGCCAAGGCAATTTCACCTACATCCCCTCATTGCTGAATCACGTAAGAGCACATCAGGTCCAGATCTTATTCTAAACTAGTTTATTTATAACTTAAAGTATAAAGTAAGTATGTATGACAACTTTAGGGCCCTTCAGAGTTACCACTTAAGGTAGAAGTCCGACACAAGTTTACCACCCAACTTCAGAGATTTACATTTCTCGTTTTAACGTTTTACTTTTATTTCATTTTGAATTCTTTTTAACCCCAGTAGATCACATTTAGTCATTAAAAAATACAACACTAACTGAATTCTGCACTGTTCTTATATCAGTGCTTGTGTTTCTACTCAGCAGTCCTTTTAATTCCATGAAATATGAATTTCTTAGTTCCTGTGGTGGTTCGTGAATGGCATTTTCCTTTACATTGCTGTAAACAAATGTATGGCATAGAGGAACCTGTTAATGTTCATCCAGTTACTGTGAACTCCCTGTGCACTGCAGAGGGATGAAATCCCTGTCAAGATGAGAGAGAACTTAAATGCCTTTTAAGCTTCCTCTGACCTTCTCTTCACCCGGCTCTGTCACAGTTGTATATAGATAGAAGAGGGATGATGACTGGCAGCCATAACCGATGTGTAAGAAACAGAAGAAATCCATGTTCAGAACTTAACTTAAATGCATGTTTCCAAACATTTAGTGCTGTTAGTAGGAGAGTTTGTGTTAAAACCCAATCACTCGTGTGATTGCTCTAACTTCCCTTGTGACTGCAGTTTTGAAATCTTTTTGTTTGTTTGTATTTTATTTTTAGGGAAGATCAATTACAAATTTTTCAGGAAGAGTCTAAATTGTGCATGACTTGTTTAGCATCTATCCCAAATGAATGGGGATAAGCCTAGTCAAAAAAGTTAAGTGTCCATAGATTTCCTGAAAGGTGATTTTCCACTTGGTAATTTTATTGGATGCATGAATATGGAACAGTCTCATAATGCGGTGCTGTGCCTTCTTTCTCTGAGAAAATCAGGTGGCAGGCTCCAGGCAGTGTCTGGATGCTGACTTTAGGCAGAACCCTGCAGAAGTAGAGTAGTTGAGTCTGGTTTCACTTCTCGTGAGCCTTCGTCATGCCCGCTCCATGGAAAGCAGAGCAGCTCAGAGTTGTTAATTGTTGTCTGTGTGGAGAGCTGGGCGAGGGAGTGACTGGCATTGTCCTGTAGTGTCACTTGTAGTACCAGATTCTTATGAACTCTGAGAGAAATGGAGCAATTGCTGCTCTTACAGATTTCTTTCTTGTGTTCATACAAAATAAGACCAAATGAAAATAAAGCAAAAGCAACCATGAGTTAATGACTGTGTGTTTTAAGTTCTTCTTAAATAAATTACCGTGCTGCTTGAGTTTAAGGCATAAGCATACCTCTTTAATCTATTGAATGAGGTTATTATGTTGAGAATAGATCTGCGTATTGTGCTGCCAAGTGTTTCTTTAGTAGGCCTAATATCCTAAATTAGGTGAAATGGCAAGTTACTCATAAATGCTCAGGGAATAGGGCAGGATGTGCGTGTGCCTCCATGTTCTTTTCTTTCTTTCCAAGTTTTTAGGGCTTTTTCCAATTCCGTAATTGCTTTTAAAAGAGAGGAGTTCCCGAGCATGGATTTGATTGGAGAGAGAGGAGGGAGGAAAGAAGGTGTGAAATGTTTATGATGGTTTTGGTTTTCTTCTTTTCTTAGCGGGGAAGGAGATTTCAATCTTGTGAAACTGTGTCAGCCTTTATGTGTTTGAGCCAAGTGCACGCAGTTGTTGGCAACACGGCTTCTTACTGGTGGGATGGGAGCTGAAAGGTCCTGTCATTTGGGATTCCTCACTGCTGGCTGCTTTATAACTAAGAGCAAGGAAAAGGATCGTAAAAGACTTGCTGTCTGATGTCTGTGTTAACTTTGAAATGACTTTAAAATAGTGATGCTTTAAAACCAGGGAAATTGTAGGAGTTTTCCATGGTTTATGCATGAAAAAACTGCAGCAGTGCAGGATTGTAATCTGTATATTCCTGTCAAGGTGTATCCTGCTAGCAGTGAAGGACACCCTCTATAATACTGCTGCACCAAAACTGGATTATTTCAGTTGTCATTTTGTCCTGAAAGCATGGGTTAGCCTCTTCTGTAAGGTTTCACTACCTCTGCTCTTGGGATTTGTATTCTTTGTGCTATGCCTCAGCACAAGCAGGCAGCAATGTAATTGAGCAGGCTTCTTATTTCGTTGGAAATTAACATGTAAGTGGAAGATGATGACTTGCATGAAGTTATTTTCAGCTTCTAAAGAGAACTGTGATGTGTGGAAGAGGAAAAATAAATATTAACAAGTTGTAGCAGACAGTTGTGGCTAGCAATAGTTTTCTCTTTTGCATTTGTCTGACTGATAATCTGCTCACTGAGAATCTTCAGTGTGTGTGTATTTTCCTGTCAAAATACTTGAACTGCTTAGAAGATGCATTTCTAATGTGTGTGCAGCTATTGGATGGAAATGTTTTGCCCAAAGGTAAAAGGTGTCCTCCAGAGAATGCTTTGAGGGGCTTATGAGCATTTACAGTACTATTTCAGTGTATTTCCAAATATTGTGGTGAGGTTTACTAACAAGGCAGTGCTTAAGAATGCCATGCAAGCTTTTCTCATAACACCCTTTAATTGAATAGATGAATAAGGAAGCTTTTGAAGCTTTTAGGAAATTACTACTTACTCCAGCCCACAAACAAGACAGTCTTAAACCATCCTTTATATTTCATGAACGTAAAACATACAAGCGAGTACAGTGTTTTAGATAGTTGTTGATGTACGTTTTAGAAATTGAGCATTGGGATAGTGTTTTAAATGCACTGTGTATATTTGAGTATAGATAGAAGATCAACTCGATTGGTGTAAAACATATGCCTGAGAGATTGAGTAACTGCATATTTTCTTTCTTATTCCACTTTGACTTTTAAAAATCCTATAATGAAAGGCATTATAAGTGCCCTTTGATTTTGCTTTTTCAGTGTTGCTTCCCATGGTTTTGTTGCTCTGGTTGTAACACACACTGTGTTTACCTATTAATATTGCCTTGTAGCTTTGCACAGTTTGGCGTGAACAGGTTGGCAGTGTGAGGTCTGTTCAGAAGTAATTGAATGCATGTTTTAGTTTTCTGTATTAAATTGCAGTCAGTATATCTGTGTAGAGTTCTTGCAAGCTATGCTAGAACTTCTTAAACCAAGCTAACTTACTAAAGGTTTGGTTTCTTGAACATCCTTAAAATGTGACTGTAATATTATATATAAATATAATATATAAATATAATAAATAAAAAGAACTAAGAATTTAAAGTAATAACTACCATGGTTAGTCTAATCTGCCTGAGGTGACCACAAAGGAAATGTACCAAACATACTTGCTAGTAAGAGAAAGTGGCTTTTTTCTTAGTGAAAGAAAAGCCAGCCTTATCTAAGTACTACTTAATTATAGTGTTTGTGAATGTGACCAGTTTCTGTAGGGCTGTCCTGAGGTAGTTAACAAAGGTTGCTTTTAATTTCTATGGAATATGGTGGATGCTATGGAAATTAAGATAATCTCTTGCATCCCGGCTCTTCTGAAAGCTGAGATTTAATACAAAAATATTTGCAACTAAGGCAGTAGACACCTACAATGTCAGGATGGCTGCTGTTAATGTGGTAGCTTTGTCTTGGAGTTAAACTTGTGTTAATTCATCTTACTGAGAAATTAATTGACAACATTAATAGAAGAGACTTCCAAAAGTAGCACATAGGCTTGTGAGGTGGCTCGATTCAGATCTATGTTCTGGAAGAGCTTGTGCAGTGGAGATTTCTGAGCCTGTTGCCTTCTACAAGAAAGGCATTGAGAAATGTATTGGGAAATCAGTGTTGTTTCTTGGGAAGGTTGATTTCCCTCTCAGTGTTTTCTGGGATCAGTTCTCACTGCCATAGGGAGAACTGAATTTTGGAGAAGTTCTTGGCCATGCAGAGTGGGTTTTGGTCAGTGTGCTGGTATCGTGGAGTGCTGTGGGGGTACCATACATGTTTTTGGAAATCACTGTTTTTGTTGCTTAACTGGTGCAGCACTTTCACGAATTATAACTGATGGAGACAGTTGGTCAGCATTAATTGGAGATGTTGTGGATTAACATGTTTGATGTGTGTGCAGCTCACCTTTTAAGATTTCCCAGTGTATTTGCATTTGTTCCTATATAAGCTGTTGTAGCTTCAATGTATTGCTCTGAATACATAATAAATACTGGCTTGCAAACTTCCTTCTGCCCCTTCTCTTGTAACACTGACAAAAGGTAACACTTGTAGAGCTGGATTATGTTGCTTGTGGGTACTCATTAAGAAAAACAAAGCCCTCACCATCCTGATTTTAAACCTGAAGTAGTGTCTTGCAGTATGTCAGCACTGTGTGCTTTTTCTCTTGGGCTTTGGTTCAGCGTCTCCTGTTCTTTGCTTGGTAACTCTTGAAGAAGAATGAATACATTGGTTTGGGGAAACTAGGCTCTCTGATGATCTTTACAGCAGAAGCAGTGAAAAGACGTAAGAGAGAGGATAATGTTTGTGATTAACCAAATGATATGTTTGTGTCAGCTAGCTTGTCTTGTCAGACGATGGGAAGGCTTCCTTTTGTATTGTTTTTCCATCTTTGTTTTCCTAGAGTCACTTTTACTTACTCAGAAGTCCTTTGTCTTGTCCTTGTGGGGTAGGCTTACTTGCTCCTAAATCAAAAGCATATTGCTGAAGGCTGTAGGTCTTACAAGAACAGTGCAGAATTCAGTTAGTGTTGTATTTTTTAATGACTAAATGTGATCTACTGGGGTTAAAAAGAATTCAAAATGAAATAAAAGTAAAACGTTAAAATGAGAAATGTAAATCTCTGAAGCTGAGTGGTAAACTTGTGTCAGACTTCTACCTGAAGTGGTAACTGAAGGGTCCTAAAGCTGTCATACATACTTACTTTATACTTTAAGTTATAAATAAACTAGTTTAGAATAAGATCTGGACCTGATGTGCTCTTACGTGATTCAGCAATGAGGGGATGTAGGTGAAATTGCCTTGGCTAATTCCAGGCTGATGTCTCGAGTAAAGAACCACAGTTTTTTGTCTGTGGAACTTGTTGCCACAAGATACTTTGCTGCCCCAGAAACCAGTAGCACTACAGGAGGGAATATATTTGTATAGGTATGTGTGGTTGCACAGGGAGGTGTGCAAAACTGCCAGTAGCATATGGGAAGGTATATGACTTGGGGCTTATCCTCCTCTGACTCCTTGTTGCTCATTCAGGGAAAGGAAATGTTCTCTGGGCCAGGTGAGACATGGCTACCTTATGCAGCAACATCGAAAGGATCTGGTGCTGTCAATTGCTGAAGGCAAGGTACTTCTTCATACCTTCATATGTTTTGCTTTTTAATTGGAACTTCCTACTGAGAACAGCCTGAAACATCAGGGCAGGAGAGGAAACTGGTAAGAGTCAAATGGAAAAAGAGCTGGAGAAGAAGGCCATACCTGTGACTGCTAAGAGGTAGCTGGAATGTGAGGATATGTTGCTGCATTCATGGAGTAGTGGAAGCTGCAAGGTTGTGGTTTGTAGCAAGGAAAGGTGTAACAACTGCCGCGCTCTTTCAAAGTGTAGCTCAGAAATCAAGAAGTCATGTAAACATCAAGTAGAACATTTACATTTTCATTAACAACAAAAACGTTCATTCCTAATCTTTTTCGGGAAGCTGTTCTTGTGCTTGAAAACTGTACCAGTCAGCACAGCAATGGCTTAAAATAGCACTTGGGATGCTACAGCACTGACTTTAGAGCCCCATTGGCAAGCATCCAGGAGGCCTGTAAAAGAAGAAGAAAAATGCTTTAAGTTTCAAAAGGCCACTTATGATGCGTGATTTCTCAAAAATGTTGAAATTATATGCATTCTTAACAAAAATACTGCAAAGTTTAAGATCCTGTGAACAGTTACTTCATAGAAACCATTCTTATTGGCAATGTGAGGATAACCATAGGTAAGTGCAGCATGTAGGTAGCTAACTGCAAAGAAATGCTGGAGTTGTTCAGTCTGAAGCAATAATTGCACCTGTAAGGAAGGTCAAAAGAAGTAAACCTCAGCTGTTGTGTTTCTTTGTTTTCCCTCCTTGCTTGTATTCCAAGTGTGTAGTTGTCTTTTCAGGATGTGCTATAGCCATTTCTAGGGAAATTCATTGTCTTGAAGTATATTGCTGTTTGTCCTTCTGCATCTTCCTTCCTTGCTTCTCCTTGGTGTAGTTACTTACAGCCTGTCCCATGGGTGGGAAAGGTGCCTTCTGATGGTGATATCCTCTCTTCTGGCTTCTGTGAATAACTCCAGCAGCTGTTGCTAATGCATAAATAGGCTACAGTAGTGAACTTGTAAAATTACCAGTTTCTCAGCTCTACTGCTGCACGTAGAGGGCTCTGAAGGGAAGATGAAATGCTTCCTGCGTTTCCCCTTCCAGTTCTGCCAGGTAAGCGCTGTTAACCAGAGCTGCTGTGAACCACCTTCAGAGTGAGAAAGAGAACAGGCCATCTCTGTTTGGTTGCTTGCTGTGGCAAATGGGGCATTAATGGTTACTTGGAGGATGCTACAAGGATTCTGAGGTCTGGCAGAATTTCTTCAAAATGTTTCCTCCTCGCAGTGTTTATTTTTCAGATGCGTTTATTGCTGTTTCAGAAAGCAAGACATGCTAGAAAAAGGCATAACAAGAACGTGCAAGTACCTCTGGGGAGGAGATGGACTTCGCTAGTAACTTCTGAAACATGTTTTTCAGCACTTCCAAATTTCCAGGGTAGCTGGTGTGTCAGTTGCTCTGCAGATCAGTGCAGTGTTAGGGGTTGCTAAACCCTTGAGGAGACAAATAATCTACTTAAGCTGTTTATGACTTTATTTAGAGCACCTGGTTTCTGATGTATTGAAAATAACTTTTTGTTGTATTTGCTCCGTTCAACAGCAGATTCTGGCTAAAGGAAGAGTTCCTGCTTCCTTTAGCCTAGTAATTCTGTAGGTCACTGTCTGCTGGGCTGGATAAGTTTATACGCCTAATTAGCCTAATTAATGCAGTGCCAATAACATTAGTAGGTTGCTTTTGCAGAAACTCCTATTGCCCAATCAGTTATTTCATCAGATGGGATTTCTTGAAGTATGCAGGATGGTTGTGGAGATGAATGGAGTGTTATTCCTGCTTCATGAGGCAAGTTGCTTCTAATGCATTTCTTAGTTGTAAGTCATTGAAAAAGAAAATGTGGTGACTGTTTTGCCACTGAAAAGAATTGTCACAGCTGTTTGCATTTGGGAAATGATCCTAATCTTGTGAGCTTGAGCCTAATAGAGGAAGATGATAAAGGGAATCACTGAGTTTTTAAACATTTTGGTTTGGTTAATTGGTATGGCTTAGATACTTCTAAAAACTATATACATTAAATTGGAATAATGGCTGTAGGTGGAGCCAGGGGAGGTTCAGGTTGGGTTTTAGGAAGAATTTATTCTCAGAAAGAGTGGTAATGCTTTGGAACAGGCTGCTGTCACCATCCCTGGAGGCAGATGATGAATACAGTGCTGTGTAGATGTGGCACTGAGGGACATAGTTTAGTGGGTGTGGTGGGTGTGTGGTTTGACTTGATGATTTTAGAGGTCTTCTCTGATCTTACTTCTATAGTTCTATGGAGGCGAAGCTCTTTTAAAGACAAAAAAATCATGCAAGTAGATTGAGGATTGAAGACAAAGCTTAAGTGGGAAGAAAATAAGCTAGAACTGTTCAGTGCAGAACTCTTACTGTGCGAGTTGCTTTGAAACCACTGACTTGATGTCAGCGCATGCAAAAAATGCTAAGGGTTGTAGAAATACTTTGGTGTTACGTAGATTTTTGGTGGAGAACTTGTTACTCCTGCTGGTGTGTGATTTAATTTAAAATACAGACCGGTACAATCCAGAAACTTAAGGAGATACAGCTGGGGGGAAAAAGAAATGTAAGTGGAATTTCCCTGATTGTATTTATTAATACATGCATTGTTTGTTAGAATGAGACCGAAATGCAGTTTGTGCATTGTTTAAAACTTACGAAAAATGTGAACTGCTCTAAGGACCTTGTTGAACCTGAATCAGGTTGTTGTGTACTACATTTTCCATTTGCCTTTGGATCATCTGATCTCCCATATTATCTGAGCTTTTCAGTTGCTGAACAAAAGAACCCTACATCACGTTCCAACATCAGAACAAGCTTTTAAAATTCTTTGTTCTAATAGATTTTGTCCTTATAAGGTTAATATAATTAATTCAAATAATTAACTATGTAAAAAAAGAAAAAAGCTGAAATCCCACTGCCTGAGATTTAATGCACGGAAGTTTGGATTGGGAAGGGATCAACAAGCAAATCTGTTGCTTAGCTTTTTAAATGATACTTGATCATTATTGCAATCCTCCATATAACTGGGAAAAGGGTTTCTAATGTATGTCGGATATGATACGATGTTTATATCTGTGCTGTGTCAAGGCAGGGTTAATTTCAAAGGCCCTGGCACATGCTTATTGTTTCTAGATATGTGGGATCCATTTTTCTCTGGAGGATAAGGAAGAGTGATGTAGCCAGGGAGGAATTTTCAATGGAATTTGTTCATAGCTGTCTGAATGCTGGTGAAGCTTTTATACTGCAACTGCCTATTTTCCCTTTTATCTAGGAGAATGTTAGCAGAAAGGTTAAGAAAAATGTGAATTGCCATAATTTGACACTGAGCTGATTATATTTGTTCTTTGAACCCTATATGTTTACCTTTTGTACCAGTGAACTGCAGGAACAAGAAACTGGATGCCTTTCTTCAGGAGCTCTTCACTTTTCACAGTTTTGACCATTATTTTGAGTTGCTTCTCATTACTATTCACTCTAGGTAGTTAACTTCACATCCTGAAGTTTTATAACAATGTGACTTCTGCTTAAATAGTAATTGTATCCATTGAGTTTCTGGTGAAGTCAGTGGAGTTACTGGTGGGTCGTGTTGGGTCTTGTCCATGTTTGCGGTATTTGTTTTCTCTATCATTGGTATCACTGTCAGCTTTATAAAAGCTAAATCAGACTTTGTGGAATTGTCTCCAGATCTTTGATGTTTAAAGCATCATTTTATAGCGGTGTAAAATGGAGTATGAAACGCGCGTATTAATTTCAGCTTCTTGAAAGGGTCCCAAGTGCCTGTAAGCATTTACTTAAAAAGCAGGGATGAGCAATTTAGTCATCTGTTTTTGATAATCCCTTTAATTCTGCTTATGAATTTAATTGATAATAATTAAAAACATATCGCTGCAGTATGAGATACTGTTAATGTTCATACTTGAACAGGGGTTATGTTATTTGCTTTCTTTTTTCTTTTAGTTTATTTAACATTCTTGGCATGTACTCCTTCCAGAAACTGTGAGTCCTGAAGCCATCCCAGTGAAATTCAACTGAAGTCTCTGAATGTTACTAGATTTCTTTGCTCATCTAGAACTGTCTCTTGAAAGCTTCTGTTTCCGTTCACCTTTGTCATGTATTTTGGTGATTCTTGGGTTAAGCCAATACAGGTGGATAAAAGATTCAAATGTTTTGTCTCTTTGACTCTCTTCACAACAAGAAATTAGCAATTAAAAAAAAAAAAAGTTACTGGAGGAAGATCTACAGCCTTTGCTATGAATTTTACATTCCTAAAATTAAAACTATAAGATGCAGCTTTTTGTGTGAAGCCTTGGTCATGCTGGATATAGATTTTTGAGTTATGAATCAATAATAGCTTTTCCCATCAGTTAAGATCTGACACATTGCCTGGAAGAGGTTCTCAGCAAATAGAGAGGGGCTTCACCTAAATTGGGAAATACTAAATGTGACACGTGGATAAACAGGGAAGTTTACTGATTCGATGATGAGGTGTCAGAGTGATATGTTAAATACAGTTACTTCTACAAATGACCTTGTGACACATTGTACCTCACTTGAATGTATGCTCATCCCTGTAAAGAGAGAGCCTACTTTTCCAAAAATTGATGTACATATCTCCTCTGTGCAGTTTCTGCTTTGCTTAATGAATTACTTGTTACACATCTTAAGTAGGCAGGAAGAGGAGAAGGTAAGGGCTAGGTTAGTTCCTCGCTGTGCTGGTTTCTCAGTCTCAGGGATCAGTACAGTGAGATATTTTCAGGTTGAATATTTGGAAAGGTGTCTTCTCAGAAAGCACTGAAGCACTGACACAGGCTGCCCAGGGAGGTGATGAAGTCACTGTCCCTGGAGGTGTTCAAGAACTGTGTAGGGGTGGCACTGAGAGACATGGTTGGTGGGGATGGGGTAGCTGTTGGACTAGGTGATGCTAGTGCCCTTTTTGAACTTTAATGCTTCTGTGAAACAAAGATACCATTTTTTCTCAATCAGATTGAAACTGGAAAACTTTAATGACTTAACTTGATGTACAGATGACAGTTTTGAATGAGTTTGGTTTAATACGCTTCGTTTGAACGAGGGAGAGTAAAGTACGAGGGTGACCAGTAGCTACACCTAAAACTGTATTTTAGACCTGTTTCAGATTTGAGATATTTTGGCATTGGAAAGCATCTGTTTGTCAATTTCTTTTTCTAATTTGCATCTTCTGAATTTGTAGAGCGTGTAGTGCAACTGGGTGCTAGAGTGGAAATGACATGTTCAGACTTCAGTTATACCAGTAATTCAGAATTTGTTAGGTGGTTTTTTTGTGGCTTGACTTTGGCCAGTGAGCAGACCAGAGTGGGTGTATTGGAGCCAAGAAAATGGGATATGCTATTGAATCCTTGTTTAGATTTATTCGAACTATTTTATTGCCTGCTTATAAAACAGCTAAATGGCTTTGGCAGGTAACTCAAGGCACAACAAAGGTGCAAGGGTTGACCACTGCTTGCCCTCTTCATACATTCTGCATTGAGCCTGATGATTACCTCTTTGTGAACTTCTGTGAAGCTTTTTGGAAACGCTGTAATGCTAAATATTAAAATAAAGGAGGGAGAGCAGATATCTGTAACTCTCGCCAGGTCCTGTATTTTGGTATCTTGTAATGTCTCCATGACAGCAGGAGTTCTGTAGATGATAAACCTGGTTTTCTTCCACGATACTTTTTTAAGATACATTGATGTTATAACTAAGAAATTTCTTATACTTAAATGTCATCCTGAATGTAATGAGGTGAAAGTGTGTCTCAGGATAAAGTCAGCTCGAAAAAACTAACTAGTGATTGCAGCAGAGTTGCACTACTCAACAAACCAAGAGATCTGAAAACCGAAGGAGGGCCCCTTTTCAATATGCTGCTTAGAAAGCTGTGGAAAGCTTTCATAAATATTAGTATAAAGGGGATTTTGCTTCTGTAGAAATATTTTGAGCTTAGATTTGTGTTAGGTACATAAACATAAGGTAATAGTGAGGGGCACTTGTTCCCCTTGACCGAAAGATTGCCAAGAAACATTTCTTCACAGTAGTTCTCATTTGTACTTTTAACTAATTTGTTGCATTCCATTTTATCACAGCTTCATGTTCTCATAAAACCTTCTTTGTTTTTAGCTAATTGTTTTTCATGCTGTCTCTAAGAAGTAGTAATTCTAGCACAGAACTGTTCTCACTTCATATTTTCCTAAAGTGCACTTCTGTTGGTGGTCTCAAAGGAGGAATGCTTCTGAAACTGAGCCAAGGGACACTTCAGACTGCGCACTCAAACCATTTGCAGTTGGGAGGATGCTTTCAAAATATTGGTCTGTGCTTTGGTTGATTAAAGGTGAGGAGGTTCCTGAGGGGATTTAAGTACCTAAAAATGTAGGTACTTAAATTCAGATGTTAGTGGCCTTCTCCCCAGTACATGCAATTAAAAGTAGTATGGAGAATAACAGTTAATGTTGTTGTTATTATTCTTTGAAGGGCTTAATTCCTTAATGCTTGATTTTTTTTTTATTTTTTTGGCTCTGATAAGTGCTAATGACTGCACTGATCAGACTGAAAGTTCTCTGACGATCTTGCTAATGTGATATGTTTTAATTCTTGTTAATGATCTTTTTTGTCTAAGCTTCCATTATAAATAGCCGTGCTTTTTATTTGCTGAGTATGGTATTCCACGTTGGAAAGGATCAGGGCTTGGTTGCTATGATGCCTTTTGTGTTTTTTGTCATGTGATGCATGACTTTCCATACTGTTGTTCTTGCAGCCTGAAGAAGTAACATGGGAGTAGTAACAAAAAAAGTTTTCTCAACTTTACATATTTAGGGGGATACATTTAATATTACTATTTCTCTTGTCAAGCATAATAGTCATTGCTTTTAATAAAGCAAATCCAGCAATTGGCATTGCTGCATAAAATGT
>VXAB01001678.1:288730-339409 GCA_013399175.1 Odontophorus gujanensis
CCCCCCCCCAAAAGGTGGCTTGCATAAGGTCGCGAAAGAAAAGCTGAGTTGTACTTAAAAATAGTAAGGGTGATGCAACATTCAGGTTCGTGTTCAAGCCTAAGTACCGTACATGTAACCATACCCAGTCCTCCGAGTGGCTTAATAAATGGAAGCAGGCGCTACTGCTCTTGTGGCTACAGCTCAGTAAGGTTCGGTCAGCGGCTGTGCTGCAGTGGGGCTACAGGATGTAGGAACCCATACGAAAGGATTTGACTTCCATGTGTCAGCTCTTCCTTTCCCTTTGCCCCCCTTGCATCCCTTTCCCTTTCCTTCCTCACTGCGGTTTCCCTCTGGCTGTGTGTGCCTCTTGGCTCACAGCTGCTTGAAGCAGGCAGCCTGTGCTGCTCTCAGCTCAGGGCACACTGCCTGGCTGCTGGATGCTGTCACACTGGAGGAGCACTGCCCTACTCCTTGTCCTCCCTCGCTGGAGCAGCTTGTGCACTCCGTTGTCACACTTCATGTGGCTCCCCTTTTCTTTGGGGTGTCTCAGCTGCATTCAGAAGTAGCTGTTCTGTAGCAAAGTCGCAGCAGAAATAGTTTATTTCTTTTACAACCCTTTGGAGATTATGGTAGAGCGACACAAGTAATAATCTCATGGAGTCTGGAATGGTTTATTGCTTGGAACTGTGCAAGTGTGGTAGCTGGTAATTTGCAAGTTCATTGAGTTTTAAACTGTGCGTGTGAACTTAATTCCTGGTCATGTTAAGTCCCCAACTAAATAAAATGAGCAATTGTAATAGAATATGTAGAAGGGTTTATAGCCACAAAAAGCTTTGAGCCCACTCTTCCTAAGACCTTCTATTTTTTTCAGAGGGAGGGTGTCCCTACCTATAGCAGAGGTTGGAACTAGATGATATAAAGGGTCCCTTCCAACCCAAACCTTTCTATGATAATGTAAAATTAGCAGCAGCTCTGAAGTGAACTGTCAAACTTGTTTGAATTCGTCTTCCTCACAGTAACTGAGGTAACTTTGTGTGCTGTGTGGCTCATCAGTATGGAGATGGATTTACTGACACTGACTTCCGTGCCCATAGTGTCGTGTCTCTTACACAATTTAAACGTTTATGCTCTAAATTAACGGTAGTCTAAATTCGGTTAACGGAGGATGGGGAGCAGGAGAGTCAGGTGACACTGACATCTCTGCTGGCTGCTAAGTAGACATCATTCTGTTTTACATTGAAGCGTAGGACACTGCTCAAATAGTCATTTGCTGTGATAGGTCTTAAGTGAGAGAGAAGAAGGAAGAAATGTGTTGTGTCAGTGCATGGTGGGAAATGGGCAGGCAAAGAAAACATTGAACAGTTGTCTGTAGTGGGAGTTTTGACCTTGGTTCTCTCTCTTGACCTTCCTTTTGAAATTCTCATACTTCATCAACAATACCTTCTATCACTGCCTGTTAAGCTGCAGCTAGATTTGTTATAAGTTGATGTAATTTTTTTAAACCTATAATCAGTATTTAAAAAATCAGTATTACAGAAGTTAAAGCAGCTCTTTGCGGAGCTCAGAAATCTGTGCAGCCTGTTTAATGATTCCTTTCCATAAAGGGCAGGGTTGTCATGTTTAAATTGCTTGCTCTTTGACAATGCAACTCTCTGCTAGCGTGCGTGCTGCTGAGGGGTGGTTAAGTGCTTCTTTTGCAGCAGTGGAGCATTGCTCTCTCTTCCTTCCTCTGCTTCCCTTCTTCTTCAGTCTTTCCTCCACTTCAGAGATAGGAACCATCCTCCTCCTTGTTTTGTTGAATTCAGGACGTGCTTCACTGCATGTTTTTTTTTTTTGTATCAATCTGCAGAAAGTATGAAAACAAATTCTTGCTTGTGGTGGTGAGAGACTATCAATATTTTGTTAGTGCTTTTGTTTTTGGTAACACACCCTTCTTTTCTGTCTACATATTTTCAATGTACAAGAAGAGGGGAAAAACTGAATTGAAGTGTTGAGTCATAATATCAAGATACGTTGCTTGAAAACCACACTTACTTGAGTATGCCACGTTTCTGAAAGCTGCATTGAGTTCATGTCATAAAGACTGTTTTAAATGCGTTGTACTGCGTAGTTCTCACCAAAATAGTTCCTACAGCTCCTCTTCAACAAAATTATGCAGTTGCCTATGCAAGTACTGTTAAAAAGGCTTTTTATTGGGCACTAAATATGAGTCTTCTGTTGTATAGATTACTTAAATACACATGCATGCTGTGTTTTATGAAGTGGAGTGCAAGAACTTGACTGGTAGAAGGCAATTCCCTGATGAATTTGGGAGGGGAGGAGGACAGGATGAGATTAGAGCTCAGAAAAGCAGACTGCAGTGAGCTGCATCTGGAAAAATGAAACTAGCAGTTCTGTAGAACTTCTCCTTTGGACCAAAGTCTGCAATAATAGAAAATGACTTGATGTTAATATATAGAACTGCTTGCACTGAAAATACTCTCTATAATGTTTGCCCAGCCAAACAGGGATGAGAAGGGAGGAAAAGGAGCAGTTATGCTGTATTATACTCCGGTCCAGTTTGCATAATGTTTATAAGGATTTCAGTTTCGTAACTGTTAAACTATGATGAATTATTTTTAACTTGAAGAAAAAGCTGTTTGGAGGCGTTGTAGAGTTCAACAGAGAATAAGGTTGTATTATTTATATTGTAATGCTTTACAGTCTCTAGAGAACAGATTTTGACCATGTGACAGCTATGACTTTTCTTTATTAGGTATCAGTGTTGAGGTTTCCTTTAAGTTGGCTGTGTCAAGCTTTGTCACGTGCACCGTCCTTTCCTTCTTGTTATTTTGGTAAACTAGATGATGGAATTCTATTTAAGTAGTAATAATTTAAGAGTCTGTAGGATTAGTTATCTGATACAAACTTGTAGAAAATGTAGGAATAACGTTATCGTGCAATGCTTGAGGTTTTGGATTTTACTTGTTAGCTGGGAAGCCCTGCAGCTGAAAATAAACTACTTTGTTCATGTATGCCATACAGCTAAAATCTAATGACTTTTATGCAAACTTTCATGATCTTGGTTCAGGCTAATTTTAGAATCTTGCCTTAAAAAGAAAACGTGACAGAAGGAAAGGAGTCTTACTTCTCTTTTATTGGAGAGCTGACCTTAGGAACTTACAGACAAAAGCATTTTATTAAACTTAACAGCTGTTTTGAAGAAACACTGATTTTTACCTATTTGTACTGAAAGAAATGAGTGATCAGACAACTAATTTTGTGCTGAAAATGAACCTCATGTCTAGAATTTCTGCTGTATGTGGTTGTCAAACTTACTTTCAAAATAAGCTTGTGTATTGTATGCCTTACTCATATACAGAGGTGTTTGGTAATGATTGAAATGATGTTTTTTTATCAAAAGGGCTGATAGTCTCTACGTATTTGCCTGAGTGTGTGGAGAGCTCTTTTTATCTGTCCCAGAATGTATTTTTTTTGTCAATGAAGTCTTGACTTCAGATGAAGAAAGGAGGGTCCTATGAGATTCGGGATGTGGTTAAACACCTCCAGCCAGGGTCAGTCAGTGGGTAAGTTTCTGTTTTGGAATGGATGTTTGGTGTTTGTTTTCCATGTTCTGTATGATTCTGTGGAAGCAGTAAGCCTGGCCTAGGAGCACATCTTTGTATTCATATCTGTTTTATCGTTACACATGACTTGACACTGTTTGTTTTCTTTTCTTTCACGCAACCTAAAACAAGTGCTAATACTTCAACAGATGCAGAATGACAGTCAGACATTGCACACTAGTAAGCCTGTGAAAAGGCACTGCCAAAATTAATTGTGTCTAGTGCAAAAGCTGGAGGTTCTGGCTGATCAAAGCAGGTAGGTGTGAAGGTGCTTATATGAAATAAAGATGGGGGAGATGAGCGCAAACACTACTTAAGCAGAGACAAATAATACGCTTCAGGTGTCCTTCACTTTAGCTAAACTGTGTTTTATTACGGAGCTTGTGATGGTCTCATTTCAAATCTCATTTGGGGAGAATGAGGCAGTTTTAATTTGATATTGAGATACAGGTGAATTTGGGGCCATGGCCTTAAAAGGAAAGTAGTTGTCAGCAAAACTTTAGGAAGTGTGTTTTTGTGTGGTGGTAGCAGTACAAGATAATCTAGAACACATTTTCCATGTACTGCTAGCACTTGCTAGGGGAAAAAAATGCAGTGTGTCTCTAATCTAAGTCAGAATTGCCATGAGACATTTTTGGTTGGATTTTGACCTGAATAGTCAGATTTCATGTTGCGGAAGTATTGTGGTTTGCTTGCACATCACTTGCAAGTAATGACTTGAAATTGGTGTCTGTCTCCACTGGCACTAGCTCACGTTGGACAAAAAGTAAGCCTTAGTTACATCACACTGCTTCTCAGCACTGGAGAACTAACACAGCCTACAATAGCATTTGACATCAGGTTGTGCCTCAGCAGTAGGAGTGTTTGTAGGGCACTCCAGTCTGGTTTTGGCTGTAGAGTTCTTATAGCTGCTAAAAAAAAAATAAAAATAAAAAAAGAGAGGATCAAGCCTGTTGGTCAGATTGTGCTGCATTTGTAAGATCAAGAGTTAGGACCATCTGATAGAAAAAAAATGTAGCAATTAATATTTGATAAGGAAAGTAACATGGTAAGGATTCAGTTCTGCAGCATGTGTTATGATTACTGTCCATTGTAGAACTCTTAAAACTGAGGATTTTATTTAAAAAATAAAAATAAAAAAAAGCAAATTACTTGAAAAATTACATTTTTTCTAGTGCATCCATGCTGCCATGTAGTAACATTAACCCGTTAAATTTATGTATGTATTTGAGTAAATATTTGTGTAAAAGGAATTTCATTTTTGCTCTATTGGAGTTCTGCAGATATCTGTGGGTACCAGAGGAGAGTTTTGAAGAAAAACAAGGGTCAAATTGTACAGGGAAAAGCCTTGAACCATTTTTACCTGAAAATTCAGTTTGGGGAAAAATAGAGCCCAAACCAGCAAATATTCAATCAAAAACCAGTGCAATTGTCTAGTCAGCTCATGTATTCTACCTGGTAGTTTATAGCACAGAATTTCCCAAAGGCTGAATGAAGGTCTGTCTTTCTGACAAAAATTAATACTAGTGCCATTAAAGTCTGTTAATCTGATTTAAGATGTTTTAATCATGCCGTAAATGGTTTGTTATCAACTGTACTTGACGTACGAAGTTGACAAGAAACAAAAAGGGTGTTGATTAGAGCACTTAAGTATTCTTGCAATGTAAACAGTTTTTAAAATGAAAATATTTATATCATTGTTCAACCAGTGCCCATTTAATTTCATTAGATTGCTGCATCGGCTAATGGAAATGATTTTTACCAAGTACTACTTTCTGAAATGAACCAGTCGTTAGATTTTCCTGCTCATATGTGTGCTGGAAGAAATGCAGGGAGCATTCCTCAAATGTGTTGTGCTTTGACAGCTGTATCCAGCTTTGGAATTCTGTCACACTGAATTTAGAGAAGCCACAGCTCTTAAACTGGGAACAGGAAAGGTCTTTCAGTGAATGTCACCTGCGTGGATCTCAAATAGGTCAGAACCCCCTTCCGTGATAACCTACGCAGCACTGTGGCCCTCTGTGGTGTGTAGTATGCTATTAAAGAAGTCAAGAAGTCATTTCTGGAAGGAGGCCAAATACTGTAAAAGAAACTCTGAAATTTTGCAAGTCAAGATGCCAGTTGCCTGCAGGTTCAGCTTTTAATGATGGGTTGCATGATGATTTTGTTTTTAAATCAGTGCTTTGATACACTGTTTTTGCTGCCTTCTCTCTTTCCTGAGGCTTGATATCAGTGCTTCCTGGTGCAACTATTGTGATCCACAATTCCTTTCCGTCCCCTCAGTTTTCTTCTCCCATTCTCCCAAACCAAAATTAACAGGGAAGCTTTGGGAAAACTGGTATTTTCTGTCAGCAGCTTGAAATTTAAACAGATAACACTAGTGATGTAAAGCTGACATTTCAGTATCTGTGTCATGTTGGCACCGATTTCCAGGAGGAAGGTACTTTGCTAGAATTTGTTGTTCTTGTAATGTTTATTTTTGAAGAACAGTCTGACCGGATGTTGGTGCATAGATCCTGCAGCAGGTTTGCAGCCTGCATGTTTCTGAAGATATGACCAAACCAATGAATAGCAATAGGGAGCCAATGACTCCTCAACCAAGAAAGCACTGTTTTTGCAGCTGCAAGTACTCTGTGTGGCCAGTACCTTTTAATCTAAAACATTTGTATGACAATAAATAGACAACTTGTATACATCTTGTTTCAAGACTGAGAAGTAGTTGATCTAGATGCAAGTATTGTGAGTGAGATGAAGCAGCTTGCTTTTTGTTTCCATGCTCTTTCACTTGGATCCTGGAGTAGTTGGAACTGCAGTGTTACAGGAAAAAAACAAACACAGCGTTGCTGCTTCTACTCTGCCACTTACCAAATGCATGGATTCGGTGTTACCTGCTAGGTAGCCAGTGTTACCTTGGGGTCTCTATCAACAAGCAGCTCACTGTGGAAAGGCAAAGACACTGCAAAGGTTCCTTTCTTCCCTCAAAGATGAAAACATCTTTTGTAACAGTCTTCTGTATGCACACAAGTGAGGACTTAAGGGCCTTTCCCAACTTCATCTTCTTCTGGAGATTATCTGCATAAGTAGCTCCTGTGTCATCTCAGCCAGAATTTTCCCTGTTCCAACTAGAAGAATCTCATCACTTGAGGTAAATCAGCAAACAGTCCAATGCTGTACAGTGGCAGAGAGAAGAGCCATGTCTGTTCAACTCCCTGTGCTGGCCTAACGTCCCATGTCTGTAGCAGGAATCAATTATGATTGCTGAGAAGGCAAAAATACTCTCCCAGAATTCCCGGAAGAGTGATTCACATTTTTTGGATAACCTGTTCTAGATTTGTTCTGCTTTTCTGAGTCTTAGAAGAACAAAAGAGCATTTATTAGCATTTATCTCTTCACAGTGCTGAGTGGTACAGGTTTCAGCCTGAAGTATATATTTGTATAGAAGTCAGGCTGGTATTTTTCAAAGCTGCAACACAAACATGACCAATCTTTACTGTTCAATGCAAATCTACAAGGAAAGAAAAATAAATGAAAATACAAAAAATAGAAATGAAGGGTTGGTCCCTCTTGGAAAAAGAAATACTATGACCTTGATGCAAGGAAGAAACTTACAAACAAGTTATTCCTAGCAGCGCGATTCAGAATAATCTCCCAGAAGCCATTCTGCTGCTTATCTGCTTTCATGAGGAAAACACTGGCACATGGCATTCTCATGGATGCTTTTTTTCCTTAAATTTTATGTTAGATCTTTGTATCCTCTACTGAGCTAGTACACGAATACGATTAGATGAAATAATCTCCTCTGCACCCCTGAAGACCAAGAGCATGATTTCATAGTGGGCAGTATACTAAAGGTTTTCTGGAATCAGCTTTTCCCAGTGAATAAGATCTTTCATTAGAGAGGGTGCCTCAAAGACAGCCTTTAGATAACACTGGGACACTGGTCGGATTCCTCTTTGAAGCAGCCTTTGCCAAACTGGGTCATGCTACTTCGTCTGGGCTGTCTCTGATATCTTCTGTTGCTTTGGGCTGGAAAGGAATCTGGACTTAGTACTAGTGTTTCCAACTTGAGCACTTAACTATCTGAAATTAAGCCCGTAATGCTGCCTATGAAGTTGTACTTGAGCAAGGTGTGTTGGCAAGTAAGTAGCAAATGTTAGCAACTTGAAAAGTTACTGAGTCAAGGTATTTGCAACCTAAGAAGAAGGAGCCTTATTTTATTCACTGTGTTGTCTAAGAAGATATTTGTGCTGTCCCTTTGTAATAGTTTTTTCAGTCAGAGTAGATAGAGTAGCAATCCTTTGAACACGTCCTATGCGTTATATTTTTCTCTTTTGTTTATATTTTGTATCACCTGCCTTACTGGAACATGTAGGGACACATAATGGCCAATTACATTCATGTTTTGGTCACTTACTGTTCTTTGCAGACAGAAACGTGCATGTGGAATGAAAAGACTGAGCCCAACTTTCGTAAGGTTAGAGAGTTTATCTTAATAGAGAAGTCAGTGTCTTGTCAAGTTAAAAGATGCAGGAACACATCATGGTCTCATGTTGAAATAAAAATAGCTAAGCAGATGTCATGAAGTTCCACTACAGGATGATTAATCCTACGTTTTTATGAAATAGTCTATTTAGAGCAAAGCCTCTTGCCTTAAATTGAAATAATATCACCATGTTTGTTGTCCTTGGAGGAATCAAGAGGCAGAAAATCTTTCTGCGTGCCCAAGTTGTTTATCTGGAACTAATTTACTGATTTTTGTTGGTGTTGTAATAAGTGTGGGATATCAGAATGTTAGTGCTGAAAAAAATCTTATATGATGCATTCCTATTTACTACTACAACTGCAAAAGCTTGAAGATACCTTTTTGAGAATATATTACTGAAGTAATTTGAATGACAAAACCTGTCTTCCATTCTGACTTTTTGTTCTGCACCAAATAATACAAAAGACTTTTTTTTGAGGATGGGAATACTTAGAGTTGAGGGGCACTTCAGATATCTAACCAAAGCATTTTGTACAGTTAGATATGTAGTCTGAAGGAGAGAATGAGGGGGAAAGAACACGCAGTAAAAGTTCCCCAAATGAATAATAATTGAAGTTGCATCCAGTAGCATACCTGGCATCCTGCAAGCACTGCAGATAAAATAAGACATTTTGCTCAGCAGCTTCCCTGTGTATCATTACCAGACACTACTGTTGTTCAGAAGCTTACTGCAGTGAATATTAACCAGTGAACACATACAAAGCTATATAAGCAATTGTTTTAAGTCCTGTCACTTCTGTACAGTTCTATTGCTTGTTGGCTCCATGCTACTGATAAAACTTCACTGAAATCTCTCAGTTTTCAGGATTTGTGAAGAGGAAAATTTCTGCTTTTATGCATTAATATTTTGTATCAAAATAAGGAATAAAAATTGACTCCTAGACCATCTAGATTCTTAGGAAGAAAGGAATGTCCTACAAATCTAGAAACTCAATAAGAAACTTGGGTAGTTTCTTGGCTTCTGTAGCTGTATCATAGTGTACCTACATTGAGCAGAGAAGTTGGGGTTGGAATAAAGCCTTCTACAGAGGAGCTGGCAGTAGGGTTAGGAAGTCATTGCTAAGGGAAATGTCCAGGTAAGTATGATCATTTCTTCTTAGAGACTTCCTGTTTGTGATCATGCAGAGATGTTCACTACTCTGCAACAGATGCCATTTCTAATTTTTTTGAGTGAACAGAGGAGGAATGTGGAAATTTGTTTTCCCCAGAAATAATCTTGTAATTTTTTTTTTTGCCCACTTTACATCTTCTTGTAACAAATGAGAGAACTTTCTGGACAAAATGTCTCATTGGTCTCATCTATTGGTAGGTCTCCTAACAGTCTTGAAAGTTCACAGTTCAGCACTTTGGGGTGGGGTTTTTTTTCTTATTTTTGGGCATCAGAGCATGAAAAAACTGCATGTCTAGTCCTCATCTCTTATCATCCTCCCCTATTGCAGTCACTCTATATGTATGTCTCTGTGTGGCCAAGAATGAGGGAATGCAGGTCATTATTCAAGAAGTTACCAACTAGCACTTTTCCTTCCCCTCCAGTCTTTCTGCCTCCCTATCCTGGAAGTATGGAGTCCCTGCCTCAGCCTACGGCTTCATTCTTTTTCCAGCTGCCCACAAAAGTAAGGAACCACTGTGAAAGTTTGAAGAAAGAAACCACTCAGAGGACTGAGTCTCAAGCGAAAGCTCCAGGTTGCAGACTCAGAAAGAAACTTCCTTTGGGGAAGGATCTGCTTCCAGGATTTGCTCGTCTCTTTTTCCTTGGGCAAACAGAGTTCTTGAAGCAAACAACAGGGTTGCAGGTAGGTAGGGCCCCTTTAAACTGCCATCCACTCAGGTGTGGAGGATGAGCTTTATGCTGTTTCTTTATGCATTTTTGTTAATTGTTGTCTTCCACTTCTCTAGGCTGCTGAGAGGAGAGAGCATGAGCAGCTTAAAGAAAAAATGTGGGGGAGAGAGAGAGGAGAGAGAAAAATAACCTGAGTACTTGGAAAGAATGTTTTTATGCCTCTGAATGATTTTTCCCGTTTATGGGGTTGTATTTGCGCAAGAGTTCTTTAACACCCTGACAATGATCTTCTTCTGACCCGGTTCTATACAGGAGACAAAGTCACACAGAAATTGGTGGCTAGGGCATAACAAAGGCTAGCAATTGTATGTGGCCTGTAGCCACATAATTTTCATCTCCTCCCTGTCTCTTTGCACCAGCATTAGCTTTGTTTGTACAGTGAGTTGGAGGTCACCTGCTTGATTCTGAATGGTGACAACAGTCCCCATTTTTGAATGTGTAAATATGCACTTCCTTCAGAGGAGTGTGTGGCTGTTGGGTGCAAGTCCTGTTTCTTTGTCTGTGTGAAGGAAGCAGACTGGGATGCTCTGAGTAAGGAAGGACATGTGCTGCTAACCGACTCGCTCAGCAATTCCTGAGGCCCAGATAAGGGGTATCACTGGAAAATTCTGCCTTCCTTGCTTCATACTGTGCAGAGCAACGGCCTCTTCCTTGCAAACATCAGTAACCTGAAGTCAGGTTTTTCTTTCTCTGGCTTTGTCACTGCTGATGCAGGAATTTTATTCTAAATTTTTGGTTTCTAGCAAATGGTGTCACCCGAAAACTGGCAGTGAAATATAAGGAGTTTTTCAGGTTCTCTTTCATGCTGAGTTAAGTCATTTGGAACTGTGTTACATGCGTTATAACTTTGGTGCATCTTGTGACTCTTCTCTCCCTCTTCATTCCCTCCAACTTGCTTCAGGACACCTTGTAACCTTTATACTGCTTCACAAGCCTTCGGCGGAGGATTATGAGAGCCATTAATGTTGCTGGAAGATGACTGGGTTTGGATCTTGGCCTTCCTTAAGCAGGATCTCCTGACAAAAATGGGATTGGGAAAGAAAATGACTCCTTTTTCCATCCTACAGAGCCATCCTAGAAATGGAAGTATAGGCAGAACGTTACTTTTGACTCGTGATTCTTTAGGGAATTTGTTTGGCTTTCCATGGTCCTTTTGTTACAATGTCATAAAGATGTTTTTATAAAAATCTAAACCTGGGATCTTGCTATCTGATGAAGATCAAATTGGTAAATCCTACTTTAGGAGTTTATGGGTCTCATAACGTGATGAGATCTTGTTAACTTCTGTACAGGAGATGGCATGTCGATCTGTGAAACTGGGTTCTGCTGTGGTTCAAACTGATAACTAGAAAAGGTTTACAAATGTATAGTCTATTTAAATGATTGCAAAGCGTATTGATGAGGATTCTTATGGAAATGGTATTTAATTAGGCTTCCACCTCTTCGATTTTTATTAAAAAAAAAAAAGACAGATATCCATGGCTATATAAAAAGCATTGCGTCTTTTGAGGTTACATGCGGTTTTCTGTAGATAAAAAGTATATTGGAAGTGCTGAAAGTGGGAGAAACACAGATTTTCCTTCAGGATTGAAAAGTTGTTTGAAAGCAGAATGCCTTAATTTTTTCTCTAAGGGATTCTGTAGTCAAATTTGAATGTTTTGCGAGATCTCAAATAAAATCCTGATGTTTGGCAGTAGTGAACGACACGTTCATGTCCATCTACTCTTGTTCTTTTCACCGTAGGAAATTAAGTTTGAACAATAGGACTGACTTTTAATGTTCTAACTAGGAAAGAGGAAAGCTTTGTTCTGTCCCTTGAGTGTGAGAAGGGCTGGCGGGAGGGTGAACTGGACCCTCTGGCAGGTAAAGAGCTCTTCTATTTTTCTGTTTTGTGCTGCTGGCAGTTGGAGTAAACTAAACTAGACACTTGTGCTTGAATCCACTTAATTTCATAAATGGGTTTCTGTGCTGACATTGTTTTTAACTAATGCCTAGATGTTTCATTAAATGCACCAGCGTACTTAAATTGTTGATTGGTCTCAACGTAGCCCTGAGGCTATTGCTTCACAGCAAATTGTGACTTCTTATTATGCTGGAATGCATCACGGCCCTAGTGCATTCTAAAAATAATTGTTCAGATGGTGCTGTTTAAGTACATTCTTATGTAGTGAGCCATTTTCACTGGACTTTCTGAAATTTGGCTGTCTCGTGGATGCCTTTAATATCTTTATTTCTTTTTCCATGAATATCAGACTACTTTGTCTTTCTTCTTCTGTGGTTATCAAGTAAAATCCTAAGTTTATGACCTGATATTTTTAGGGAACAGTCTGATACATGTGTTAAACTATGCAACTGCAGTAACACTTGTGCACTTGGAAGGTTAAAGAAACTGTTTTAATGTGACAAATGTTTTTAAAAGAAAAAAAGTGGAAGCGTGTGTTGTATGCATCTGGTGACTTCAAAACTGAGTGGCTGTCATAGGTACAGGCCTTGGGGCGTAAATTGTGTGCTTCACAAGAGTAATCTGGACCTTATAAGCTGAAGATCTGTGAGTCTTAGAAATAAATGCTAACATCTGTGGCTTGAGATCTGTGCCAGCAGTCCTCTTAGTTGAAAATACCTGTGCTGTTCTGGCTCCTGGTCAGCCTAAGGTTTGATACGGTTTGTGCCTTCCTTAAAAGTTATATCTCCTTAGCCACTGTTCTTGGTCGTTCTGTTCTGTAGTGTAATGCAAATTTAAGACCACTGAATGCCTGTGAACAGAAAATACTTACAGTAAAATAACAGAGGTACTGAGAACTTTCTAATATTATTGTCTCAGTTGCTGTCTCTAGGGAAACATAAAATGACTTCACTCATTCACTCATCCTCCTCCTTTCCATAGTAACAATTAAAAACCAAAAACCCACAAAAAACTCGCCAAACTCTGCTGTTTTTATTAAGTCAGCATTTTAATACCTCTTGTGTATCAGCTTTGTTAGCATACCACTGTCCTGCTCTGGGCTTTGCAGCCGGCATCTTGGATTCCTGATAAGTTGTTTAGACCGCTAACTCCTGCCTTTGTGTTATTAAATAATAAAGATGTCTAAAACCATTTTCTTCTTGTTTATATTGTTGCATAATGTAATTATATGAGTATTGAGTGACTCTTCTGATTGCCCCCAGAATGTCAGGAAATGTGGAATAGCATGGTGTGGTTTTAGAGTGGTAAAAAAAGAGTGCTTTAGAGTATTTTAGAGTGTATGGTTTTAGAGGTTTTTTAAATCCCAGCTACTAATGGAATTTCACAAGATAGGCTTGCAGTATTTCTGGTTTTTTTCTTTCTGCTCCCTTTAAGATTCCTTGAGCATTAGAGCTTCCTGACTCATTTTGTGTAATCCTTTACATCTTCTTTAGCAGATACCAGCTCCTCCTCACTGCTTCATATCCAGTGAATAAAATCCTGGCTGTTGACATCTCTTTTTTTTCCTTCCCGTTCCAGAAAAATTGTCTTGTTTAACTTGATTGGCTTTCTTCTTCCCACCTTCTATCCACCCTTTGTGTCTCTGTGTTGCAGCTCAGTTATGAGGTGCTTTGAAAGTGACAGAGCCCTCTGACAAGATCGAGAAGTTCCAGGGAAAAACTTGGCTAATATTGCTGCTTCTGCCAGAGCTAAACCTGTTTCTTTTTTTTCTGTGTGTGTGTGTGTGTGTGTGTGTGTGTGTATGAGGTGGGTTGCCGATTCAGGGTATCTTTCTTCAAAGGAAAGACCAAAAACACCAAAAGTCCTTCCATAAACAAAATCAGAATGGGTTCTGGGGTGTTTTTCCTAGCTTTGCAGTGAGGGAGATAGATGTGTAACAAACCATCAGCAGGCCAGTTCTGTTAGCAGTAGTGTACTGTGAACTGGATTAGATTCTCAATTTCATCTCTCCAGTTCTGTCTACAGAGCACTGGGATTTGGTCAAGTAGAAATGATGAAAATATTTTTTTTTCAGCTTTTTTTTTTTTGTCTATCGAGGAAAGCATTTTGTTTTGCTTACTGGTGATCCCTGAAAGAATGAGTGTGATTTGAGGGTTAGCTGCAGAAAGCATTTTTCATTGAAAATTGGAAAAGATATTATCTGAACAACAGTGCTGACAAACAGCTGAACTGTCCCAGGTTTGTTTCTTACGTGGACTTTGTGAAGAACTGGAAGCAGCACAGCTCCTAGGCCAGGCCTGTAAATGATACAGGTTGATATCAGCAACGTGAGGTGAGTTGATGGGCTGTTCCAGGAATTGTTGGGCATTGCTTAAGAAACTGGAATGTCAAAATGGCATGGGAGGAATTACAAACTAACTGTCTGAAACGTGACCTTGAAGATAGTAAGGGCTTTGTGACAGTGATACTTCCTTGATCTCTCTGAACACCTTTTTTTGAAGAGTATGAAATTACTGTCTAACAAACTGTGCTGTATTATTTCATCCCTACGTTCTGCTCTTGTGAGTGGGTGGCTTGCCTCTTCTCACCAGTAGAAGTGGATGTTTCTGCTTTTTCTATGTATTAAGTGAGTGCCAGGAAAATATGTGGGTTTGGGGCTTCTGTTGCGGAACAGTAAATGGAGAAATCCCTCCTGCACAAATAGGTATCACCTTTAAGGGGAGAAATAGCTTTTATTGCAATGGAACACTGTGCAAGTTTGTTCCAGTGCCTATAGAGGTGTATGAATGGTGGGGGGAGGAGGGGGGGCACTTTTCTTAGTTTTGTTGCTGTAATACTGTTAAAAATGCACTGGAATTTTGTGCAGCTTCTACGTGTTTTTGAGATGTTACCGTGATTAAAATTAACTGTCTAGGCAGTTAAATTTTGCAAATGTTTTGCTTTTTGTTGTTGGAAAGTTTTTTAATACAAAGTAAACTATTCTCCCCCCCTCCTTTTTTTGTTTTTTTTTTTTTTCATTGGGCTGCAGAAAGGTTGGAAAGACTGAATATCAGAGTTGACAGGAACTACTGTCGAACTGGAGAGTACTGTGTTTTTCTAGTTTGATTCCTATTCTGTGTTGCTGTATATGTGATGCCCAGCTAGTTGGATTCTTTGGTGCCTGATAAAGGATGCTGACACTGTTTTCTCCTTGAGTATTTTGGGGAGCAATAGTGCTTCCTTATATTATGCTGAAGAACATTCCAGCAAGTGTTTTCTATGTTGACATTTGTTTCTTTTATGCTGGTATTGATAATATCTTATAAGTATCTGTTCCCCTGTACTAATGCTAAATGTTATCTGATTACTTTTAATTATTTTTCCCCCTACTTGCATTTGCTTGGCAGACTTTTCCCATCTATCCTCCTTTAATAAGAGTACACTGGTCAGGTCTCGTACTTCCCTCAGCTAGTTCGAAACAGCTGCTTCACTTCTTCATAAATCAGATATGAATAGGAATGATGAACAGTAATGCTGCTTTTCTTTTTCTGAGAATAAATGCTTAAGAAAAATTGAGGAAACCTTTTCCTTGTATCCTTTCCTTTGTATTTTTGGAGAACCCACGACTTGGAAGGCTTGAGTATTTCCTTGTGGCTAGCAGTCAAACCAATGCTTCCAGTGTGGAGTGCTTTGGCTGCAGGGTGTTCTGCTTGCCTTCCCAAGTAGTCTTAGCACCTGGATTCCTGCTTGGTGTTGGACTCCTTTGTCTCCTTAAGAGGCATCTTTTAAAATTTTGAACTTGGAGGCTATATAATATTGCTGAAAAGGACTATGCTCCTGTCATTCCATATGACTTTACTGTAAGTTAAACATTTTTCTAAGGCCTTATATGCCATAAATGGACCAGTGAGATAAATCTACGATCTTCACTTGCCTGTGCAATTAAGCAAGTGAATGGTTTATGCTGCCACACTTTGTTGCCCTGAACTACCATCTGTTTTCCCCCTTCTCTTGCAATTCCTGCTGTTACAGAGTCAGGCTTACTCTGTGATTTGGTGTACTTCAGAGAGAAATTTTCCTGTCTGCCTTCATGAGAATACCGAAGTGTATGCAAGATGTTGTGACTTGAGCTGTTTGCATTTGTTTCTTTGCACAGAGTGTGGTTGAAGTTGGGAATGCTTGAGAGCCATGTACATGTAAGGCCTTTAAGTGATTAGTCTCACCAGTTTGATTGGCGTGTGATACTCAGTTATCCTCAGGACACTCTTTCTTGGAAAAATACACAGTTGGTGGCACTGAAGTAGTTGGTGTACTGACTGGCCTTCTGCAGGGTGAGGAACTTTCTTAGCTGAAAGCTGATACGACACAGCTGCCTGAGCCCCTTATTTCTTTTGTCTATTTTCCTTCCTCTGTTTCCTCTTCAATTTTTGTCCTAATGAGGAGATTATTTACCAAGCATACTCCTCCTGCTTTTCACTGAGTCCTAACAGGTTGGTTAACTCTTTGATCATATGGAATTTTCATTTGATGACATTATTTACAAAATACAGTAACACTGATCCTCAGAACAATACAAAACCCCTCATAATAGAATAATTTAACTTCTCCTGTAGAATTACAGTGACTGTTATATACTGTGAATGCTGTTTCCATCTCTCCTCTAAAATCTACAGTTTCATGTAGTCTGTGTGAAGTGACTAAAGCATGTCATTTTTTTCCTTTCTTTTTGCACGATGCCAAAAAGAATGAGGCCTTGCTTATTAAATGAGCCCATGGGTGGTATCTCAGTACAAATGTGAAAGGTTTTGTTTATAAGGCAAGAGTTTTTCTTATCTGCTTCCCAAACAAACTTATCTTTCCTTATACCTAAAGCTGGAAATTGTTCCCTTGAAGCTCTGGTTTAGGTCAGATGTCACAACAGTCTGTCATACAAGCACTTCTTTAAAACAAAAATCCTACTAAGGAGGCATTAGACACCTATAATATAAAGTAAAATATGATGGATTTCTTTTTCTTTTCAACGTGACTAACAGTAGTCTTTGAAGGTCGGGGATTTTACATTTTTTCCAATAGCTGAGCTTTTTAAGAAGGAATAATTAGTACTTGCAAGTGTTGTGAAGCTTCGCTAATGAAGACCTGCTTAAAATAGGCTGTCTCCCCTCGTTCCCTAGTTTGTACATTCCACTGACCTTATTTATTTGACTAGGTTTGTAGTGTTCTTTCTTGCTCCTTTAAAGGCAGCAGAAAGCCTTCTAGATAAACACATTTGTGACAGCTTTAGTCGTGAGCTTATTGGACTTTGGCTAATTTCAAATACTGATACAAGTAAAGGAACTAAATACATATAACTGTAGTCTTTTACATAACATTTTATACTCTTGTCTATAGAGCAGAGCAAAATAGTATCTTTGTAGCCTGTGAATGTTGCTGCAGGGATGCGTGTGTGCACCAGTGTACACAGAAGTATGTGTAGATGGGTTTATGAAGGAATCTGTAGTTGAGGAACACTACGTAGTATATTATGTTTCCTCTCTGAACAGTTTTGCAGATGAGGTGGTGCAGTGTATGGGATTTCTCTTGAAGGGCGGAAGTGGTATGTGTCATCAATTTAAGATGTCTTAAAGAGCTGCTGCGTCATTGCACTAGGTGCTGATGCCTGTGGTGACCATTAAAACGAAAGCTAAGTGCAACAAAAACCTGTGCTAAGTCAACTAACATGATTACTTGCAGAAAGCAGACTGAGATAATGTTCTGTTGCAAGGATTCCTGATGAAGGTGCACCTCAATTTACGGGTAAGGCAAGCTAAGGCTGCAGATGGCTGTTTTTAAAGTGAGAGTGTGTTGAGAGAGAGGATTGTTTTCTGCAGCTCCAGAATCTTTCCTCCATGAATACTTCTAATTGTTCAAAAGTTAAAAAAAGTGAATTGCTATCAGCTTCAAACTCCTGTAAGAGCATGTTGGAGTATCAGGTGTACTTTGTGTGCATACGTAGTGCTGGTGCAGACTGTTCCATGGGCAGCTTTGAGGATTCAACTCATATTTCTTCCTTCTGACTTTAAATTCCACCAAAAACAGGGCTAATTGTTAAATAAGACCTTTCAAGTAACTTCTTTCTGCCCCCCTGCACTGTTACTGTGCTACATTTGTCTAGTTCTTAATGAATCTGCAGTAAAGTTTAATGACTCTGTCCCTGCAAGGAGCAGTGTTGTCGCTGCAGCAGTGACACTCCTTTGTCATTAGATACGGCTGTGGGAAGCTTCTTTGTGCCATCTGTCGCTCCAGTGTGCTGCTTTTTTGACTTGACCTGAATGCTCTTGCCCTGTCAAGGTTTAAATGCTGAGCACAGACTGATTAACAGGCATTAAGTCATTGAATTCTTTCATTTTTAAGTAAAGTATTAACATAGTTTTGCTAGTCTGTGATTTGCACTTTAAGGAAAAGAGATGGCCTATGTAAGCAGTGAAGCTTTTTCATCTGCCTGTGGTAGTTGGTAGTTCGCAGTTCTGTATCTATGTAAGATTGGGAACTTAAGAAGTGCAGAATCTGCCTGCTCATCATAACTATCGCAGTGAAGAAAAGCAGAAATTCTACTGATTTTAAAGACAAAACCCTGTTGTTAATGAACATGCACAAGTGTGCAAGCATGGAACTCAGTATTTATTTATCAAGCCTTACCCCTCCTGTGGCTGAGTACCTCATACCTAAGCTAGCTCAGCAAGAACTGGAATAGAGTGGGCTAGGACTTGAGGAAAGTGGAATAACATCCACTAGAAGCGGTAATGAAAGGAGTTACGCGCAACCTGCTGGTGACTTCTGTAGCAGTTTATAAAATTCAAACACCGTGGACTGGGTATTTCTCAGTCACAACCACAGCAGTCTGTAAGGTCAAATGTCCCACTAGATGGGGGGAAAAATGAAAGAATTGAAATCCTTCTGCGTTAGTAGTTGATTTGAATGGTGAAGTGGCTCTTCTACTTGTGTATTATATTTACAAGAACATCAATTTAGGGTTTCTATTTTGAGGAGATGCTTTTGAGTCCTGAAGCTACTTGTATAAAGACTTTCATAAAAGGATCTTTCCTTCCTCTAAGAACTCAGGAGGATTCATTAATACCACTTTAATTTCCTGTTCATGGCAGGAGCATAAGAACAGCTAAACCTCTTGCTCCCTGTGGGGCTCAGCCAAGGCCCATTCCTGCAGTGCAACCTGGCTCTGGGAGGTGGCCGCTCCCTTCTCAACTGCACCTTTGGTCTTGGTGGACTAGGAGGTTCTCTCTAACACTGCAGCCAACCCATGGGATCTCATTGGTCTCAGTTTTTCCTTTACGAACTGATGTGCTCTCAGAAGGCATGTTGATATGTCTCTGGTAGTCCTGGAATCATAGTGTTGTTAAAGTTGGAGAAGACCTCTAAGATTACCTAGTCCAGCTATTGAACCTTCCCCATCACGTCTACTAACCCATGTCCCTTAGTGCCACATGTACTCTTTTATTGAAAACTCTTTTATTGAAAACTTCTAGGGGAAGTGACTCCACCGCTTCCCTGACCTGTCTGTTGTATTTGGCACCCATATTCTGCGGTCCCTGTGGGCCCTAAGCATGCTGATCTGACGCAGTTTGCTTGGCAGCAGGGCAGCACGCAGGGCAGCCCCTTTACTCAGGTGCTTTGCTGAGCAGTACTACCATGGCTGTTCTGGCTTTTCAACTGCAGATCGCAGATCTCTTCTCTCTTGTGGTATGTTTCAGCTTTTGTTTCATACAAAGGTTTTTGTTCCAGTGTGTCAGAGTAAAGATGATGTGGTTAGAACCTATGTAAGGAAGGAGAAGCAAGACACAAGTTTCCAGGAGAAGCTTTTCATGAGAAATCTTCTTAATGATTGTTCAGGGCTTGACACTGTCAACACGAGTACACTAACTTTGTCCTCCCCTCCCAGGCTGTGCATTTGGTGTGTGAAGGGCCATTATTTGTGTTCCTGGAGGCCAGAAGGAGATAGGGAAGCTTATTGCTTGCTGGTGGTGCTTAACTTGCAGAAGTATATGCTTTCTGCTTCAGATGCATCTTACATGGCCTAATTGGAACTTCTTAATTGCATTAACACAGATCTAAGATTGCAGTTATTGTTTTTTACTAAAGCATTGTCTTGAGTTTATTTTGATGTTACGTAAGCAAAATGAAAGTTCTTACCAAAGTAAGCTGCTGAGATAAATGAACTACAGTTCATGAAGCTGCTGTGTTAGTCGTCGTTGAAATTAAAACTGAAAGTGTAAGTAAAACTATGAGATAATCTTTAGGCCACGAAGACTTTGCTGTTGCATTTTGTATATATGTATACACACACACACTTTGGACTAAGCACCATATTTGTAATTTTATGTGAAATCAGAAGCTGCACACAGAACAATTAAAAGGATGTTACACTAAGTGTATGATATACTCACTCTTGTGTTAGTTGTTTCTTTTGTAAGGTGACTGATGAAATGAGAAGTTGGATTAGGGATTTTTAAGTTCTTATTTGTCTAATGAACAGCATTAACTTTGGTGACATTTGCTTACTTCCTTTTATAATGCTTCATTCTGAGAATTTTAGGCCATGTATAACAGATTTGTAAATCTTGAGGCACCTTCTTGAGAGGCTTCTTTTCATGCCTTCATGTTTTTCTGGGATATCCAAGTTCCATCCTAATTGCATGTGCTGACATTTGTCTAGTGGGACTAAGTGCATTACTATTTTGTTAATGGAATAGAACCAGCACAAATGTAACACGCTTGCTTTCAAATATTAAAATTCTCCTTGAACCATCAGTATGTGAGTAGTTCTCCATTGACAATGATAGCATGAGCTTTGTTTTCCTTCTTTCCACCGAAAAAAATTGTTTTTTTTGTGATGATTCAAAGCCTCTGTATGATCTAAGTAAGCATATATATGCATTGAAAAGGGTCTTGTACCACTTCCTTCTGTATTCCTTGCTATACCTGGAAAAATTCAGAGATACCTTCATACTTTACGTTTTTGCATGCAAATACAGAATTGATGGGTGCACTGTTAACAGATGCAAGTACTCTGTGACTCCAGTGCTATTATAATATAAATAATGTATATGTGTATTTAGTTAATCTATTGAAACTGTCAGTGATCAATTCATTGTACTGGGAAATTCTTTTTTAACTAATACACTGTATGCTGAGTGGGCATTCTAAAGGCAGTGTAGTAGGTGGTTGTCTCTTCTAAGCCTTATTCTGTCTAGTTCTTGCCATTACCTGAACCTTTCAAAACATTAAGAGCCTTTTTCTTTTCTTTTAAAAAATGTAGATATGTTCTTCTATTTGGCTACCCAGTTCTACTTGGTGGCTATGACAGTTTTTGCCATTTTCCTCCCTCTAGCTCTGCTGTTGGGAGTGTTGACTTTACCAGTGAACTAGAACTTCTGCTTTCATGTTAGGTATGAAAACCATATCCTCTGTCTTAGCACAGTTTTACTGTGAGGTTTCTAACAGGCCAGTGTTTGCAGAAAAGTGGCTTTGGTCTGTTGTATATCCTCTGCTTAGTCTTTGTGTGTGATTTTTTTTTGTGGTGCTTACGTCTGTGTTGAGCTATAGGATGGTGGTGTGGTGCCACAACTTCCCCAGTTCTAGTTACAGGTGAAAAATCAGTAATGATGAGTGAGAGAGGGATCAAGCCAAAGGAAAGGCAATTTATATTGGAAATATCTGATGTAAGCTAAGCATATGGTTGTGTGGGTGGTGTCAACTTTCTGAAGTTCCAAGCTTAGAAAACTTGCCTAACTAATATTTGGGTTAATCTCTAGCTAGTAGAGCATTCAATCCCAGACGCTTGGTAATCAGAATTTTTGTAGTCTCACCCACTGCTCCGGATCAGCATCATTCGTCTGTCTATTTTAAATGCCTCTCTCATGGCGTAGCTCTAAAATTACCCACTGTTTTGACCTGATGGTAACAGAAACACGTGAGCTCCTCCTGCTGCTGTTTAGCCAGTGGATGGCTGCTTGCACCATTCATCAGTGAGGATACTTCTGCACAGAAGCACAGGGCATTCAGCGTGCTGTGCTGACTCCTAGTGTATATTTGACCTTTCTGTTGGTGTGACCAATGGAGTTTTGATTTGCCATTGCAGTCACAAAAGCACAGCTCATCTGATATATTGATTACTCAGTGCCCCTCATCAAAATTGGAATGTTGACTCCTTGCTTACTGCGTAAGCCCTGTGAGAAACCGGCTTGCTCATTGCTCTCACTGGATTTTACTAGAATTTCTTGAACGTAAGTGAAACTAAGGGGAAGGAGCATTGGAGTATAATTCAGTAATAGTAGCTGCCTTGCCAGCATTTGTAAGTCAGTCCACATTGAAGTTGTAATAGAAATGAAAATTGAATCTCTGCTTTGCAGAACAGAAACATGGAAATGGGGAGGGATCTGGAAGAGCCAGCTCTACTTATGTTGGTAGAGAAGGACAGTGTTAGGGTTTCTGGAGAAAGTAAGATGTGGGAGGTAGTGGAACAGTTTTTTTACTTGGAACAGAAGTGCTTCTGTGGTTCCTCTTTGTTTCTTTTCCATTTTCTGACTGATTTTTTTTCCTTTGTTTGCGAACAGATTTGCACCTTTGTAGCCGCTCTAACAGCTAGTAAGGCAGGCAAGAGAGCCCTCACCTTCAAGGGGTAAAATGGTGCTTTGTGAATCCCAGCTAATGCCTTTGATTTTGTTTCTTCTACCTTGCAGAACTACTGTATAATTAGAACTTCAACTGTCATCTCCCATGCAACTCAAACCTCCCATCTTTTCTAACTTTACAGTTCCAACCTTTTAAATGCTAGTGGTGAATGAGATTTTTGTGAGATGATTTAGATAACTTATCAAAAGTCTGAGAACAAACAAACATCTGTCTAGTGTTAGTTACATGCAATTCTGATGTGCTTTGTGAGTTAAAACAGTTCAAAACCGTTTGTTTGCTGATACAGCGCTACACAATTAGTGCGTGGTACATAGTCCAGTTGCTTAGCAATAACATTAACAGTCACGACTGTTTATAAAGCAAATATAATGTGATATGTTTAACAAGGTGTGTGGTGCTTTTGTATTGCTTAAGTGTCCTGATAACTGTTGGAAAACGTTTATTGGGATCACACACGAGCAAGCACCTGACACTTAAGAGCAACAACTTGAGTAAGTAAATCCGATAGATGATGTGCTTGTGGTTTTTTCATCTGCCACCCCCAACGTAAGGCAGGCGGTTAACATTGTGATTTCCCACACATACTGCCTTTGAACTTTGAAGTGCTGCTTTCAGGGGTTTGATAAATGCTTCTGGAATAGCTTTGGATGTTCAGCCCGGGAACACTAAGAGTGGTGGGTTAAAGACTCATCTCCAGGCACATGTGCATGCAAACCTAGAGGCACGGTGGTGGAGGGGTGGTCCCACCCCCCCCCATAACCTCATCTAAGGAAGGATCTGACCTGGTTTCACCGAGGCTGTCCCTGGGGATTACGATCCCAGGGACCTGAGCAGCAGCTACCTGATTTGATGAGTCCACAAGGCCAACCTGCAGCCTGGGAAGGGCAGGTGAGGCAGCACAGGACTTGCTGTACGGTGCAAGGAAGAATGTTTCGGGACTGCACGCAAGTCGGTATGAGATTCTTGGGGGAAGGACCAAAGCAAGGGGGAAATGGGGGGATCCAGGGTGATTTTGCAGGTAAGGAACAGCTGGAGAATTTAAAGGAATAAAGTGAGAAAGCTGGAGGAGCTGGCTTTTTTGGAAATGAAGTATGGAGTTTGTTCATGAAGTAATTTGGGACAAGAAGCTCCAGGGGCCACCTTGACCATGCTGCCATGCTGTTGGGTCAGACTGTGGGGCATGGAGTTGTGGTTGCCTTGCCTCTGTCAGGCTGCTAGGTTCAGGAGCTCCTAGCAAATTACTGCAGGCCTGAAGAGAGATGCTGAGGCTCCTTGAAAGCACTCTCCTTACTGCATCTCAGAGTGAATGTTTGAGACCATTTACTTCAGAAGGTTCTGACTGTGGCTTTCCGATAGGCTATGCTGATGAAAATCATGGGAAGGATAAGCTTGGTAGTAGTATTGTAAATATTACACAAATAGAACAGTGGAAAATGGCTTAAATGTATAGATGTGCAGCTGCTGTGGCTTTTGAGAAGTCAGCAGTATGAGGTGATGCTGTTTACAACTGACTTTATCTTCCAAATGACCTACGTTCAAAACTTGATTTAAAATAAAACTCTTAAGTGGACGTGCTGTGCTCAAACAGCATCATTCCTCTGCTGCAAATCCTAAGTGGATTTTCAACCTGCTCATGAGGTATTTTTGGTACCATATTGTCACTTGTGTTATTACTAAACTTGTTATTTTATACTACTTAGGTAAAATTCAGGGTCCCAAATTTGACCTTCTCCCTGCACTCTTTTTTCTAAACAAAAATACAGATACGCTGATGGGAGAAGCACTGTGGTTAAGTGTCATCAGTTTCTGGGACAGTCTTCTGCTCTGATTTAGTAGAGACTGCAAATCATATTCCACCTGTAACAAGTTTCACTCTAATGATGTAAAATTAGTGTGAGCAGGAGCCATTATTCATAGAATCTAAATGCTTCAACTGTTTGTAAGTAATATTGGTCAGTTTTATGTAAGTTGTCAGCATTTCAGATATATTTACCTCAGTGCATTCTGTCAGCCACCTCTGGCTGGAGGACTGAAAAAACTCAAACAAGTGGGAAGCACTGTGCAGTAAGTAAGAACAAATGATGCTGTTGTGCTGTGTGGAGCCTCGGATGTTTTGCTGCAAGGCTGTTTCCAAATGTTGCAGGTAATGTGTAAATAGGTTGCTGTTGTATTTAACTGTGCCCTTATCACCATGAACAAGTACTTTTTTTTTTAATCTTTAAAACATGGTCAGCTCTCTGGAGGAGCTCAAGGTGGGTGCTAACACGTTGTTTTAAAGTCTCAACTATTTCAGAGCAGCTAATGTAGGGGAAAAATGGGGAGCACCATTTGCTTCATGTGTGTATGTTGAGAGGAAAAAAAAAAAAACAGCTTAAAACCCTGAATGGCTCATCCTATTTGAGCCCAGTAACTGCATATTGATACAGCACTAGAAGGAGAGATGAAGTTCTCTGGTACATTAACACGCAGTGTGGAATAAATAAGACAATGGGACATACAGAAGCTGAGAGGGATCCTGAATCTGGAATGAGTTGGCGTCAGATAAAATCTGTAGGGTGGAAAGATGTTTGCATGCCGTGTAAAAATGGGAGGGTCATCTTCTGAATTCAGGATTTAAGAACTTGAATTGAATTTTGGAAACCGAAAGCCAGCAGCCTTTTATTAAAGAAAAACCCATATGTTTATTTCAGCATAGGAAACTATTGAAAATAATTTGTTATGCAGACCAAGTTTCCAAGGAGTCTGTAGACAAAACAGGCTGGAATACCCAAGAAAGCTTGTCTTCTAGAGTAGTTATTGGGGCAGGTGTGTGTTATCAACATGCTAATGCAAAGGTTTACATGACTCTTGGAAAAATCATTTTGTAAGTGCTTGGAAAGATTGGTGTCTGGCCTGATGTGGCACAGTGGATTGTGAGATGATGATGTGGTTCAGGCAAGTGGTGAAGTTCTGTATCTAGCCTTTAGAATAGGGGGCAGATCTTCGAGTACTGTGGGAAGGCCTTGATTCTAGAAAGTAGTGAGCTACTGAAATAATTCTGATAACCAATCTTCTGTTTGTTCCCTGAGGATCTTAGGGGATGTGTGTCCTTTTGGTCCTTCTGCGTTTTTTTCCTCTATGGGTACATGGCAGTTCTTGATTTTGTGTTCTTTTCCTGACTTGCTTAGCACATGAATTGCTGGGGTGAATCCTGCTCGTCCTTAGCAATTGAGTGTTAGAGGATTAAATCTTTGATTCAGAAGTCATTAGCTTCATCCTCTTCGACCACTAAGTACCAAAATAAATATTTTCCATTGTATATTATGTTATCTTCTGCAAGATATAACTTGCCTTCTAAGGCATGTTAACATTTAATCATCATAAATAAAAATAAAAAGTAAATTCCTTACCTGAATATTTAGATAAGGACCTTTTTTTTTTGTCGATGTAGTGTCTGCTTATTAATTATTTCAAAATACAAAACATCGGAGTATGGGAATGACTGTCTGCAATGGTTCTGGATTCCGTTCCATAATATTTTCCCTTTTACTTATTAATATACTTGCATGTCTCTTCCTGCCTTCACTGATCTTATAGAAAAGCTATTGGTTCTTTCCTATTCTTGCTTGCCAAAACATCTTAAACTAAATTAGTTGATGAAAATGTCTCTATTCTACTGATGTTGAGTCAGAAGCGTTTATTTAAAGATGATGAATTTAGTAATCATCAGACTGTGTTGAAATCATCAGGAATGCTAATTATAGATAGGCTAACCTATATTTCTGAGATACTTAATGACCTGACGCCCAAATCCTTCCCTCTCATGTTAATAAATGAATCGGTTTCAGTGGGAGATGGGTGACACTGTTATTCACACAAGAAATGTAGCAGTTACGTAGAAGAAAACATGACTCTTGTATCCCATGACATGTGGAGGAGAGAATCCAAATGAGATTATCCCTTCTGTAGGTTCTTTTTAGAATAAGAGAAGAGCAGAAATCTTTTGAGATTTTCTTTATGCTGTAAGTATCTCTTTGAGTATTTTGTGTTGATGGTGCTTTCCTCTGTTTTGGTGTATTTTGAATGCTTTAATAGCTCTGCTTTCCCAACTTAGTCACTATCTTTTATTTTCTTAACACAAGTAAAATCACAAAAACAATTAGTTAATCCATGAGGATTGTTGTGCTGATTGTAGTTAGTGTATTTGAGAATCAAATAATTGAACAGCTTGTAAGGAAGAAAAGTTTTCCTTCTAGTTTAACAGTGTATTCGGTGTCTTATTTTCAGTAACTACAGCGGTGGTATCCTTTGCTAGCTAACATAACTTTGCATTAGATGTAAAGTCTGAAGTGAAGTTGTTCTAGAGAGAACATTGAATGAAGTCTTCAGTTTCTTTTGGGTTTCTTTAGGTTCAATATGGCAGACATATTGGTGATAGGCGGGCCAGTGCAATCACTGTGGCCAATCTTACATGCATTGCTATGCTTCTCCTTTCTCTACCCCTTCAAATGCAGTGTGGCTTAAGGCTTATGTGTGGGCATTAAGGCTTCCTTCATGACCATTCTAGCTCCTGAAGCCTTTGGGAAAGAAATCATGGGTACATCTGAGCTTTTCTTCAAATCCTTTCCAAGATTCAAGATTCAAATATATACAACTTTTCTAACACCAAGTATGAACTTTCCCTTTTAATGTTTTTTTTGTTTGTTTTTTTGTTTTTTGTTTTTTTTTTTTAATAAAATTTAAGATCTATCTCGATTGGAAAAAATTCCCAGCTCTCACCAGCTGTTAAGTCCCTTCAGTTAGTTCCTGTTGTGTAAAATAGCATTGTTTTTTTGCTTCTGTGACCTGAATCTCTCAAAACTTTGTGGCAACAGAGGATTGTCACCTCATTAAACTTTTGCATGGCTTTGGAGCCGGGACAGTCAGTGTTCGAGAACAAATGAGTCTGAGCATCAGAAGAATGTTTTGTGCCTGCATAGAGTCCCAGTTCACAACTGCCAAGTTTAGGCAAGTGCTTATCTTTGGGCTATTCTTAACCTCTGCAAACATGTATTGCAAACATTTCTAGCACGTCTTTAACCTTGCTTTAAAGAGTTCAAACTGGGGTGTGAGTTACCAGAAGTGTAGAAACTTCAGTCTTCTCTAACTTGTAGAAGTGGTAGAAAAGATTCAGTTAAGCAAGTGGCTGTTGTATGGATAGACATTTCTTAATTTCAATATTTCTTTTCTCCTTTGGCTTGATTTTCCTTTTTATCCAGAGGAAAGCAGTGCCCTCTGAGTTATTTGTTGAATACGCATCCTTACACTTTAGCAAACTATTAATGGTGGTTTGATGTAGACTGCCTTAATCCAAACATTTGGACTGAAGCAGTGGTTCATTTTGTAGCAGACTCTGGACAGTGCACTTCCAAAGTGTGCATTGTTGAACCCTGTGGAAGTTCTTTAATGGCAACACGGCTGCTTTTGCGAAGTGTGTAAGACTCGTGCAGATTGTGATGTTAAGACCAAAGAAATTTTATTTGCGTCTGCTAAATAGAAAGTGTAGCATTATCTACGGTTGCCTGTTAATCACAGTAAGTGGGGTTTTGTATGTTTTAGTGAATTCTACAGGTCTGCAGTCTTCAAAGCATCATTAACCTTTTGGATCAGTTTCTTCAGGTCCTTTTTTTTATTATTATTTTTTTTAAGATCTCTCTTGTTGATTTGGACACAGTCTTTTAATACTGTCTGCAGTCCAGAAACTGTGACTATTGTTTTTTGAACAGGTAATTGGACCTTATAAGCATGATCTAATGCTGCAGTTACGTTCTCTTGGATTTTTGAGGTCTAAGGGTTGCTTGGAGCTGGAATTGAGCTGGATTTCCATTTACAAGGCACGTGAGCAGAGTGTCACCTTGGGCAGTGCTGTAGTACACGTTCTGTGTGATGGGGGTATTTGGTGCTTGTTGTCACTTCAGTTCAGTTCTGTTTGCAGCTCAAATCCCAAAATTGTGCTCTTCTGAAAAGCTAGCGTGGGTTGAGCATCTTCTCTTCAACTGATGCCTTGGTTACCCTCATCAGTGGAAGACATAGGGAATGTGAAGCAGCCTAAGCACACCTCGACTGTGAGGTCCATACAAAGCTTGGACCATTTTTATGAGTTTGAAGTTGGCCCTCCTTTGGGCAGGTGCATATCTAGATGAACTCCACGAAAACCTTCCAACCCAGCTTTATCTTACACTGTGGTTGATAGCCCCATGTGCCTGAACGTTGCATTACGTTTCACTAAGTGGTTTCCAAGTCTTCAATTTCAGCTAATTTTCTTGATAGCTTTTATCTTTAATTTGGCCTGCCGTGTCATTACTTGCTCCCGTGCCTTAAAGCTGTGTGCTGCAGTTGCCTGACTTGTCGAGCCAATAGCAAAAGGCACTCGGTCAGTTAATGCTTGCTCTTCAGTATTCCTCTTACTGCTGTCTGTATGCTCCTGTGTGTTCCACTTAGGGTCTGTTTTCAGAGCGTTCTTGTAACTTCGTGTGAAGTAGACAGTGGTAGAGAGCGTGGCTACTTGAGTAATGAGGGAAGCTAAGGCAGTTCTTTTAGATGAGTAAAACACTGCTGTAATCATTAAAATTATAAATGTTCTTGATGGGAAAACTCACGGAGGCTGTGCAGTATTGAAACAACAACAGTAGACAAAGCTCTGGCTTGGCACAGTAACAAAAGATTCAAACCCTTGTGTCAACTCCTATTATGACAGTGTTGATTCATTACTAAATTTGGGAGTGTAGATTTCATGCAACTGCTGTTTTTTGTTGAGTTCTCAGTCTTTCGGTATAAAACTTCCTGCAGAGTACCATGTTTTATTGCACATATAGGCAAATCAGTGGGGGGGGGAGCCCCAAGAAGTCCAGGTTTCATCACTTTTGCTTATATTTCCCTCTGCCATGTCCTCACGCGTTTTGTGAACTGGATCCCTGATGGTGGGAAGCGAGCCGGAGTGCTGAAGTTTGAGGTGATCCCAGACCTTTCCTGATGTTGCCTTGTTTTACGAGCTTTCACACTGCTGGGCTAAGTAAACTAACAATAGTTTCCATTAATGCTTGACCTGGCAAAGTGTATGTTCTGCCTCTTCAGAGAGAAGGCCAGCTTCCTAACAAAACACTGCTGACATCACTTTTGCACTGGTGATGCTTTTGGCAGATGAAGAACAACTCTTTGCCATGTTGGCCGATGCTCTTTTAAAACAAACAAACAAATTAAAGAAAAAAAAAAAAAGCCCAAGGGGGGGGGAATCCAAAAGAAAACACAATGCCCTCAAGTGTTTCGGTGTTCGTGAAGGAAAAACACTGAATGGTACTCACTAGCATGGTGATTGTGTCAGAGTACTGCTCTTCTAGCAGAAAACACTCTTAAATTTTCGGGAAAGTGAATTTCTGACTTTTTTTTGGCATACCAGATTTGTGTCCCCACCAGGTGTGGCCCATGTGGAGCTCTCTTCCCATGGGATCCCCAGCAGTTGCTGCAGCCCCGGCCATGGGTACACCCTGGGTGCACAGCCTCCTGCAGCATGAGTGTTTGCTCAGAGGTCATTGCCCGCAAGTGAATGGGGATCTGCTGCAGGACAGCATGTGACCCTTTGGCAGCCTCAAGTTAACAATATTTGGGTTTTTTTATCGTAACTTGTAGCACGAAGGGTTGTGTTGCAATAAAGCCGTGCACGTTTCTGTTGTGGGTAAGCTAGTGACCTCCTAGCAATGCAAAACGAATGGAGGCGGGCAGCTTAGATGAGCCGAAACGGGAGGGGTCATGTCGAGGCACCTTCGCCGTGTTGGACTTAGGGTGTCCCGGAGGCGCGGAACGGGGCCCGGGCGGCGCGGGGAGGCCGCGGCCGGTCCCGGAGCGCCCCCTGGCGGCGGCGCCCGCAGCGGGGATCGGCGGCGGCTTCCCATCGGCTGTGGCCGCCAGGTGGCGGGGTGAGACCGCGACCCGGCTGCGTGCGGGGGAGCCCTGCGTTCCTCTGCCTTGGGCTTCGCGGCCCCGAGCTGCAGCTTTGTCAAGGGGAGTGCGAGCAAGGTAATCCTGCTTAATCAGAGCGGTGCTCCCGTGGAAGCACTGTCCTCGGGAATCGCGAGGAATTCTGTGATTTGGGGTTTTACGCGTTGTTAAGAGCAGGTTATCAGTGGGTTATCAGAGGAGTGGCCTTGTGCAAGAGGAGATGAAATTGTGAGCTTCTTGGGGAAAACGTAGGCTGTGGCATTCAGAAACAACAGCGCAGAGTGAAAGAAGTGGAGAAAACTTTAATTGTGCACAGCTTGAGATCTTGGTTTTTATTTTTTATTAAACCCAGATTAGCAAGGAGCAGGTTAGGGAAGGGATGACTGTGCTCCCTGATGGTCCGACAGGATGCCAGCCTGACAGGTTGGGAAGCATTGGGGCAGTGCACAGACAAAGGGCCACTAAAAATCCAGCCTTGTGTGCAGCTGGAGTTTGGAGTCAGTGCTCCTCATGGGTCTGTCCAACTCGAGATGCTCTGTGATGGATGCTGTGCTGGCATATGGCACTCTGATGGAATGTTGTTCATGGGGCGTTTGAGCTTTTGGATGACCATATATGTGTTCTCGATGCAGTCAGTTGCTGAAGTACGTGTTTGCATTAATGCTGTTTTTTTGTTGTTTTCAGCAGCAAATCTAGCTGCTTTGCATTTATGTACAATGATGGAGACCTTGTTAGTGATTGATTCCTCAGAGTCCTGCTTCGAGATTTTCTGTTTAAATTTCATTTATGCCTGGCTCTTCCCTTTGAAGCTGCTCAGCGTTGGATCTCCACGAGGAGCGGTGCCTCCCCAAGCCCCCAGACCCCAGCAGGAGGGAGAGAAGCAGCAAAGAGGGGGAGGCACTGCTCCAACAACACAGGGCTGCGTTATTTATAGCTCAGGCTGCAGCATCAGCAGCGTAGCATATTTGAACAGAATTCTCTAAGGTATGGTACTCTTGAAGCAGTCTTAATTATTGTTGCAGTTGAGTAATACTCCCGAATGATACGATGCTTGGGGGAGATATAGGTGAGTGGTCTTATCTCTGCTTATATGGTTCGATTGCTTTTGTTTCAGGTTCCCAGCTGTAAGCAAGGAGGCTTTGCTGATGTAGTGCGCTTGTGGAAGTGAGCTGCAGGATGTCAGGAGGCCTTCGGGGGCTGCTCAGTGCTGCAATGAGACCAAGGGCTCGCTGGTTACATAAGCACTGTGCACTGCTGATTCCTGTTTTTGTGCTGTATGCTGTGTGGGGAGCGCAGAAATATGTGCCTTACCTCTTTGGTTCTCCTCAAACACTGTGCACATGGCCAAAAGATAGAATCGTGTTTTAATATTTAAAAGTTGCGTGGCTATTTTATGCGCTCAGTAAGATCAGAGGCAATTGTATGGTGCTACAAAATCCAGCTGGTGCAGAAGTAAAGAATAACACTCCCCTCCTCCTGAAAGGTGGCTTTGTGCATTTAGTGGATTGTTCATCCGCAGCAAAAATAGCTATTTTTTTCTTTGCTTTTTCTGGATGGTGATGTGTGATGTTCCATAGGCAGCCAAGCTGTTACATAACGTGGGCCTCGAAGGAGAAAGCAGCAGCCACTCGCCATAAAAAACAGAGTGAGAATGTGTTTTATGGAATAGCATTTAATTCTAGCAGAAGTTTTCTTTTAAACACACAAGCAGCAATTTTTGAGTGAAGGCTATCTGATTCCTTCTCAATTTGGGTTGACAAAGAAATAATTGAAACAAATGGTAAATCAGAACGAGGGCTACAAGGTTCTGGTTACTTTAAATAGGCTTTTCTATGTGATTTAACAAAGGTCTGGCTCTTTAAAGATCAGAATCCAGCTCTTTGGAGCTCTCCTTGGAGCAGCTGAGACAGCTGTTGAGGTGAGTGTAAAAAATCTGAGCCTAAAATGGTTTTGGGCTTTGGATAACAAGTAATTATTTTTTTCTTATTCCCCCCTCTCTTGTTACCTTTGGCTTTTTTAAAGATGCCGAATGGGCTCTGTACCCCAACCGTTCGTGCAGTGATTGTGTTAAAACAAAACTGTTTTTCTCCATGCTCTGAGGAGACATCAGCAGCTCAGATCATTTATGCACACTTGGTATCCATTGCCCTCACCCTCTGTTCTTTGCCTTTCACTTCCTTCGTGCTTGTAAGGTGACTGCTGAATGTGTGGAAAGGACAAAGAGTAGAGTGTGAAGAAGTGGATGGGCTGACAGCCAAGAGAACAAAGTGGAGGAAAAGCAAAGGTGTGACTCAACTCCTTCCCAAAAGGGACATCATCCTTAGTTACCTTACAGAGTGCCATTAGATACTGTGCTGATGGGTTGACCTATTAGAGGTTTCTCTTTATCCACTGAACTGATTGTTTTGCTGCAGTCACTTGTCAAATAACCTTGAAATATTCAGTAGGCTTAATTTTACTCTTACTTGCTGTTGTGTTTCTGTTAACATGACGGCTTTGGTTATAACTTCTGTTCTTTTGCTCTCTTCTGCTGCTCTTTCTGCCTGTTTTTCTGCGTACCCTCTTTGGAATGTGATTGTTGAGCTGTTCTGGTAATCTTCTGACACAGGTAAATATTAGCCTGTTGATACCAGTATTTACTGAGCATACCTGCTGCTTGGCAGTGTGCAATGAATCTGTAATCAGATGTTGCATGCTCTTAGCTGCAGCCTGGGAAAGGGCTATCCCCTGCCATGATGGGTGTCATTAGAAGAGAAGATTAGCCAGGGAGGTGCCCTGGATGTTTCCTTCCTTATCTGCTTTTCTTTCCTCTTCCTGACTGCCTCCTCCTGCTCCCTCCTTTCCGTCTAATGTGCTCTGGAAGTCTTTAACCTGATAGTATAGATGGTGTGTGTAAGTGTGAGGAAGAGGAAAGCAAACCAGCCTAGAATAAATGATGTTTATATATTTGCTGTTCTGTCAGCCTCTCATTTCTGCATTCATTTCTGTCCCATCCACTTGCTACACAGCAGTACTTTTGGTAGACTAGTTTTGCCATCAGATCCAACGTGAAAGAGAAGGCAAGAGCACCTCAGCACCAGAAGCTTTCACATTCAACAAATTTGAGCCCATTGAGAAATACAGAAGTGGAATACAGTGATGGAGTGAGAATAAAAGAATGTTATTTAACTTGTCTTGTTAGGCATGTTCACGTCTCTTACTAAAACACAGAGTTCAGCTTCCATCAATAGAAAGCTTGTTGACATGAATGCCTGAGCAGATTGCTTCCTTGGCCTTAGATCTGTGTGTGTGCACCTACAGGGATCACTGCAAATGTTGAATGGGATATTGAGCTGTTCAGTGAAGGAGAAAATAATAAACTTTGGTATTATTTTTTTTATCATACAACTTGGAAACAAGAACTCTCAGTTCTTATAACTTGATTAATTGATATTCAGAAGCCAAAAGCAGGGAGGGGTTTGAAATACTTATAGAACATATAATCCTTATTTCAGGTTTATTTTTATTGAGCGCTGTTGAAGTGATAACTGTTATTAACTTAAACCAGAATGCAGATGTTTGTAAGCTTTGTGTCTGCCTCCCCATGGAAACGCCAGCTCCTTCCCTCCCTCCCCGTGGAATTAAGATGATGCTGTATTACTTGGAGCTCACACAGTGCTGTTCTCTAGAAAATCCTCCTGTTTACTGTGCCTAAACGGGTTGTGGTTATGAAAAGACAAATGTAGACTGGGTTTTAGCCCCTAATTGCAGTCTTGTGTAACCCACCACCACTGAAGGACAGGAGCTGTGGCATTAAGCCCACAGGTGCTGGTGTGGGAGCTGATCTGCACCTTCTGGCTGCCAGAATGGGCTGCAAGAGGGGTTCCTGTGTGTGGCTGTGCAGTACTGGACAGCAGTCAGAACTCAGTGAGGCATTTTGGGATGAGCTGTGCAAGTATTAGCCCTTTCTGGTGGGATAAGCAGAACAATTTGAAGATGCTGGCTGACATAACCTGTGGTGCCAGAAGTATAACAGCTGAAGGATTGCTGCATGGACTGAGGAGTCATAGTAGGCTCGATGTTTTTGCTCGCTTAGATAGAGAAGGGAGACAGAGTAGCATCTTGTGTTTTTATTTAGCTCTCTCTGTAAGACAGTGATGTCATAGTGCTGGGTAATGAATCAAAGCCCTGCTCTGCCGAGGGAAATTGCACGGCTTTGGCAACCGCTTATCGTAGATTTAGTTTCTTAATCCTTCCTTTCCTATATTTTGCCTTTCCCAGAAAAATCTGGAATTTTCGAAATGGTTCTTTCTATTTTTTCCATTGTTATATTAAATGTACCAGAAAATAACATCCCCTATTACCTTTCTTTTTGCGTATTTTTAGCCCATAATTCCTTTATCCTCTTCACTCCCACATACAGTTCCTGACCCTTCTGTCTTTAATGCCTTGCTCTCCTTGCTATTTTATCTGACCACATATTCTCCCTGTTCCTTCCTTTGCCTTTTCATTTCTATTTTCCTCTGTCTCGTTATGTCTTTCTTTAGTTCATTGACACGCTTTTCTAGTCTATAACCAGCTGTTTTTTCTACAATACTATTACTTAATTTCATTTTAAATACAACCTTTCATTTTTCAGTCTCATTATATGCACAAAAGTGTACATAATCTCTCATCCTCTGGGAGATGCAATGAGTACCTTTGCAAATCTTCATACATTCAGCTCCCCCAGAATGACCTCCATAGAATCACAGAATATCCTGAATGGGAAGGAACCTGTAAGGATCTTTGAGTCCAACTCCTGGCTCCTCACAAAAATCATAGCTCTTACTTCTCTTCAAGAGAAGGATTGGTAGTTACTGGTGATGGAGCTGAAGTACCAATTTCTGATTTGAAAGAGAGACATTTCAGTACACATGGAGTTTTGTCAGTTCCCTGCTCTGTAGTGATGAGGAGAGAGATGAAGATACAGTCAGAAAGTATTTGAAGAACGCGCTTCATTCGAAGAAACTAATTTCAGAATTGCTTCTTCTTTTTGCATAGATCAGAAAACTGAAGGTGTGACTTTCAGTCCTTAAGAAATAAACATTGCTGAATGCATTCAATGTAGAAGAGTACAGAAATAAGCACAGGGTAAGAGCTGTGTAAGAACTAAAATGTTCACACTAAAAAGTAATATGGTATGGGATTAGTGATTTCCTACCTGCCAAAGTAACTAATCCTTAATGTTTAGATATTGTTGAGATGTGAGGGCTCAATCATTTATGATGGGCTGCTGATGTGTGGGGGGAATCCTGCTGTGTCTCAGTGGCTCCAGCTGGCAAGGTACTGACTTGCTACCTGGGGTGTTTTGTTGCTGCTGTTGCCCTGCGAAACCTCCAAATTTCACATCTTGTGCATGTTTGTGGGAATCATGGGTGCTGTTAAACTTGTCAAAATCCACTGAAAGTTAGTTGTATGAGAAGAGATCCCGTACAAAACACCCACGTAATGCTCAAGTTTCAGTTTCAGCAGTGAGTTACACCCTTCTTCCTTCTGCGTGTGTAGTACTTTCGTTGTGCCATAGCGAGACCTGACTGCTACATCTGCCCTGCTGCTGCCTGTGTTCCTGGAGGCACAGGTGAAAGATGGCACTTAACTCTGGTTTAGACATTGGGAAGTTTGTTTGAGCTGCATCTCGCCTTGCAGAGCCTATGCCCTAACTAAGGATCAGGATGGCAGTGTTGTGAGGAGAGCTTACTAACTGTTCCCTGCCTGTGAAGGCAGTGTGGCTGAGATCCCCCCTCTGGTCTCAGCAGTTATGTCAGGTACATTGTAGTTTCACAAAATTCCTGGTATCCAGGAATACTTGTCATGGATTACCACTAGCTCACATCTAATGGTGCACCTGAGCTGGAGGCTTTATTCTGCAGTTATTCTGTGAATGTTTTGGGTACTGGGGTGCAACTTCTGCTTCCTCAGATCTGCTCTTCAGAATAGAAAGGCTTGTGTCCTGCTCTATACCGTGGTCACCTGTTGAAATTAATTTATTCTTGATCATGGTGCTCTATTTCATGAATTGCATGACTGGCAATTCTGTAATACTCAAAAGTTTTCTCTTACATGCATAGATTGAAAAGCAAGCATGCGCATTTTGCTGGGGGAGTGCCCGCTCCAGTCTAACTGGTATCCATAAATCCTTCATCATTGGTTTTGTATTCAGCTGATGTAACATAAATAAATTGACAGTCCCCTGCAGCAAAAAGTGCTGTGTCGGTCTGTTAATCAGGGTCCTTGTTAATCAGAGATGCTGCTGCCTTGGGTTTCATGGATGCCATGGACAGCCCATCTCCTGTCTAGATGGGGTTTGGTAAAAACGTGGAGCACGCCTAGAAGAGCAGATTGTTTCTGTGCAATTGTAATGCTCATTTGTAACTCAAAACCTTACCTTAAGTATCACTTGGCGGTGACTATAAAGGAGTTAAAATACTATTGCAGTGTTATGCAAGTGGGATGTTAAGAGCCAAAGACACAGTTCTTTTGGAGGGGGCTGCTTAGTGGTGAGCTGAAATAAGTCTTTTTCTCTAACTGTGCTTTATAACATCAGCTCAAAGCACAAGGATAGCGAGGGTGCAGCCATGAGTATTGCTGCTGGCATGTGGAACGAGGCACTGCCCAGGTTGGCATCCTCACATTTGTCTTTCACTTCAGTGCAGATGTCCAGCCTCTTGTGCTTTTTCAGTTATTCTCACCAGCTTCGTTTCCCTTGATATTTCTGCATGCATTTCCTCACTGAGTACTAATGAATGTTTTCTGAAGTCAGGTTTGTTTGTGTGCCACTGTCTGTGCTGAGCAACCTTGCAGAACACACCATGTCAAAGTGCACCATGAGGATTGATCAAGGTGTGTAGTGGGAACCGAGCCTAAAAAATGCATAAATTGTGATGCAAATGATATCTAGAACACCTCTCACAACAGTGAGCACTGCAAGTTCATTGCATTATGTATTCTTAGCTTTTATGGTAGTGCTCTTTGTAACTGTTGTAACCACACAACAGACTTTGGGGATCCTAACAAGTGGTGGGCTTCTATTGGTCGTACATCACTGTTTTATTAATGTTTTAAACTCTTAAACATATTAAGGATTGTAGATTAGTAATTCTAAAACTTCGAGAAGAGCTGTAATACTTTGATTGGTGTATGTTCTGCCTGAACAAGCACCAATATTCACATCAGAATTTGAAATTCCTTCTTATTTTGCTGCTTCTTATCTTTATATATATATTAACTGTAGTGCTTCTGATGTCTGCAGTCTAAAGATTGGCTTGCTTTTATTTATTTGGCTTTACATTTTCCTGTTGTAAAGCCTAGATGATTAGTGCTGTCTCTGAAGCACTCCCTGGTACACAGAAGATGAACCTGCAGAGTGTTTGCTCCCTGGTACAGGGCAGCTAACTCAGTGATGTGTGATGCACACTGAACTTCATTTGGACTGACATAAACAGTAAATGTTGCTGGCTGAAGGCCAGATTAATTCAGTTAGGTTCAATCTAGACTGAGGCTGGTGTGTATATATATATTTTTAAAGCACAACTGTTGAGGAGTACAGCAAGCTAAATACCTTGAAACGCTCTGCCTCCTCCCCTTTGGGTATTGCAGCTACTGGGGGGGAGACTAGGTACCCTGATGCGATCATGCATTAAATCTTGTTGTTTTTTGTTTCATTAAATGCTAAAACTTACCCATATCTGACATCCTACTGTACCCACAGTGGTAATTCATCTGTGCGCAATCTGTCACTTTATATAACAGCCAGAATGGTTCAGGACAAAGAAAGGAAAGCATAGCTTGGTGCTGAATTCTTGAATGTGACAGGAGAAGAAAGCAGATCCTTGTATTTCAGGCTTTTTTTCAGTTGCAGCTAGAGGCTGTTTTTCAAAGCAGTAGAAATGTTCCGTCACTTAGTTAATCCAGTTGACTTATAATTTCTCTGTGGTTTCTATTACCTGTAAGTTGTTGACCTACACATAACTGAGTAATAATTTTAATTACTTGTGTAACCAGAATCGGGAAATTTATGGGAATGGCTGCAAGAGAATTCAGTTATTGGAATACCTCCCTCTGAAGCAGTTATGTTTTAAAATTTAATTTGGTCTCAGTCCAGTAACTGACAAAGCAAATCCTTTGCTATTTTTCTTGAGGGTGATAAATCGAACTGATAATACTCCTTTGGGTCACAAATATCCCAAATAAAAAGGTGATGCCTTGGCGTGATGAATTTGTGCTTTTGGATTGGGAGTATAGAAGTGATTTTACTTCTAATAACTGGAGAATTAGTATCAGATGGAGCTTGTGAGTGTTGCCTTGCTGTGAAGTTGTCCCCACGAATAGGGCTGAGGCATGAGGGAAGGTGTGCAGCATTATTAGAGCTGCCTTTGGCTTCTCTTCATGAGCCCAGCAGCGTAGCTGCTTCTGCTAGACAAAGCAGCTGAGTGCACTCAGTAGTCCTGCCTCATGTGTGCATGTATCTCATATCTATATAAAGATATGTTATCTATATATAAAAATACATATCTCTGTGTGTATCTATGCATCTGTTTTTCACCTTTTTTCAAACTGGCTCTGCTATGACTTCTAATAGTCAGAGCAGATTTTAATATAAGCTCTCAAAGAGGGGGAGGATGAAAATATAACTCTCACAGCGTCTTTTTTTATTTGTGTGGGCATTAGCTGATAGTATATGTGTCTGTTTATATTTCATGACTTGTGTTAGCGCTTAAAGGTTGGCTCTGAAAAACTACTTTTTTTTCCCCCATGTAAGTTAACATGTCATGATCCTTCTGGCTACTGAGGAAACCCAGGTTTGAGTCAGAGCTGTAGAGAAGGTAAGCAGTGTCTGGGTGAGATGTGCATGACTTACGGACTTTGTTTGTAGTGGTAAGGGTGCAACTCCTAGGATGATGGAGCTGCTGATAAAGAAACGTCTTGGAATGGGAGAGGGAGGAGCAGAGACCATCCAAGTAAAAGGTTAAGAACTCTGCTTTCATCGCTTTTCCACACCAACATACTTGTAATATGTATTTGTTTGCTTAGACACTCTGAGGAGCATCTGTGACCACAGTGGTTATAGAGACAGACCGTCTTCCTTGCTGATGTGAGCAGTACAGAGAGAGAGAGGGATGCACACAGCACAGATGGCAAGAAGAGTGTTGAAGTTTGTAAGAAGAGCAGCTAGAAATCTGAAGCCCATGAGTCTTGGTGCAGTTCTGTGGGGTACAGGTTCTGCCAAGCCTGCCTGCCATTCATGACAGTCCTACAGTTAGCTATGCAGGTCACAGATCTGGGAAGAGAGGCTGTAGGATAATTGCCTGGAGATGTGGTGGCTGTCCCCATAGAATCATTAAGGCTGGAAAAGACCCCTAAGGTCATCTAGTCCAGTCGTCCACCTACCACCAGTATTGCCCACTAAACTACATTGCTTAGTACCAGCCCTGAAGACATTCAACATCAGACAGGACTGATCTCTGAGCAGCCTGACCTAACTGGAGGTGTCCCTGTTCATCACAGAGGATTGGACTAGATGACCTTTAAGGGTGCCTTTCATCTTGAACAATCTTGTGATTCTATTCTATGATGTGTAAGATGATGTTGCCAGATTCATTAGAGGTCATTCCTGTGCTAAGTGTCTTGCTATGAAAGAATGTATATGGATGTCACTTAAGCTGTAACTTCCATTTTAGTTCAGCTTTCTGGAATCAGTTTTGAACACTTCTCTAGTCAGCGTGATGTTTCAGCTTGTTAAAGAAAAATGTTTCATCATGACTATCGAAGTAATCCAAAAATCCTATGTCAGACTTTCTCATCCTTATAGTTGTTGATGTTGATTATTGTTGATTCCTTTGTTTCCAGTTTACTGTTGAAAGTCCATGTGCTTCTATAAATTACTCCCTCTCTTTTTAATGCACTTGTACCATGTTAGTCTTCATTTGAATCTTTAGAACATAGATTTGTGCTCAATAAACAGGCTGCATTTTTTGTAGTGCCTTTGCACCTTACTGCTCCATCTCCAGGGATGGAGGTACAATGCTCTGCAACCTGACTGATTCTACCTATGTGGGTTTTTGGTGGGAGTGCAAGGAGGAAGCTCAAGTTTACCATGGCTGTTCCCACTTAAGTGCTGTGGGGACAGAGATGGACTTGGTATAATGGGAGAAGAGCAAATATTTTGAAGTATGACTTGCCTATTTCAATCTGCTTGGCGTACTTTGAAAGAAACGTGATGCTCTGTCCTTACAAGCAAGATTTACCAGGCTCTGGGAAGACCAATTAGAGAAATTTTCCAGTGCTTCACTCTGATGCCTCTTTAACTTATGTGAGCTCCCTCTTGGCTTTGGGAACGAGCAGCTAATCCTCTCTCTGGCCAGACCAAGGTGTTATTTGTGTTGATTTGCTTTCTTTCTGGTTCCTAGCCAAAATACCATCTTTATGGCTGGGTTTATTGGTGCACATAGGTGGGGTTGGGCTTCCTCCTTCCTGTCTTTCCCTAAGCCTGGCTCCGTTTTGTTTTTATCTTGTAACGCATGTGTCTGTTGCCATCAGTCATCTCTTCAGTGTCACAGCAAGGCAGAGCAGAAATGCAGCTAAATAACAGCTAGCCATGCCCTGAGCTCAAGTTATTTGACCCTTTCTTTTTATTTATTTGCGATATGTTCTTACAAGGCAAATCTGCTGGAGGAAATGCATCTGATATTGTTTTAGCAAACAAAGGTGAGCACAAGTAACATTTGTGAGGTTTGATTTCTGGTGTCGCCTTTCCGTTTTTGTGAGCTCTATCTGATTGAGGTGTATAATATCAGCACCCACTGTCCCTGTGTTAGGGGGGTTCTTGCTGTCATGCCTTAAGCAGCCTGCAGTTTCTGCTTAGAGGGCAATTTCTGGCAGTAAACTTGTTCACAGAGCGAGCTTTCACTGTGACAGAGAAAGGAGAATGCTGAATGTGACTGTTCATTGCATGGGAGTTGGACTAGATGCCCTTCAGAGCTCTTCAGAATCGGGGTTAGACAGTGGTAGCTGTGCAAATAAGTTTGTAATCAGTGTGGTGTTGCATTTGTACTAGAAGGCAGTAACGTTCCTTACAGTGATTTGTTTCTATGAGGAGGAATACACAGTATTCAGTTGAGTGCTGAAGTGATACACAGCTTGGCGGAACAGACGAGTTGTCTTAATCTGGTCTGCAGAAGGCTCGGTCACATCGTGTCTGTAGTTGTCATCCACAGTCCTTGCGGTGATAGCAGCAGGGCTGGGATTTGCCTGGGTAACACATTTTTTCAGAGGGGCTGACCCAGTACAGTTAGTTCCATGTCTAATTACTGTTGTCATTAAGAGCTGGATCTTTGATCTGAGAAACAGTGTAGCTCAGCTCTTTCTCTAAGCAGCGTTAGCTACCTGTAGCAATTACCGTATGCTTTCCAGAACGTGGGAGCTGGCTGAGTTAGAGGAATTGGCACTGCTGAAAGCAGATGCATTGCTCTGAGATGTGAAAACCTAATCGTGAAGATTTTAATCGCTCTTGATGCTTTATGTAACAAAATCACGTGACCTCGAGATCTGTAGTGTCGTCACCATTTGCCCTTCTTGTTTTTGTTGATTGTGACCAACCACTATTAAACTCTGCCAACTTTGAATAGAGGCAAGTGGATAATCTTTAACGGGCAAGGCTTTGTGATTCTTGAAAGTGCTGCAGAGCTCAGCACTCGCGGTTAATAGTGGAATGCTAATGCTAATCCCACGGCTGCCAAGGATTGAAAGGTATTTCTTCAGGCTGTGGCTCTGGGAAAGCTAATCAGCAGGTACTAAATAGGTACATCAATGAAAGTGACACTTCTCCAGAAACGGGGCAGTGGCAGAATAACCATGAAAGTGTTATTCTTGGAACTGCAGCAACACCTAAAGAGGTATTTATGATGTTTTTTCGATGCTTGGTTTACTTGTGTCTCTTTCATTATTACAATGCTTTCTTAAACTATTTTCTTTGTGCAGCACTTAGAATTGCTTCTTCTAAACTTCAGTGTGTGGCACTTGTTAAAACCATTTCCAGCTATGTTACTGGTTGGGAATACTGTGCTGTGCAGAGTGGTGTACTTGCCAACCATGAAAAATCTTTACTGCTATATTTAAAACAACCACTGTGATAAAATCACGCTGGTTAGTGGTTTATTTTTTTCTCCTCAAAAGCATGAGTCTTAACTGAGCTACTGCTGTCGCCCCCCAAAAAAAGAATTGCAACATAATGTGAATCTTATTATTTCAACAAGTAAAGTTGTTGGATGTTTTTCAAGCCTGATGTTTAGTGTCTTCCACCTTGTCACGTACTCGAGGTTCAGTTGTCAGCCTTCTTAAGTGCTTGGGAAGGTGATGAAATGCAGCTTGTTAACCTTCTGTTGCACACGATGAAATGTGTATTGCATATTTTATTTTGATCTGATGCCTTTCTAACATCTATAAGAAATATTGTGCAACTTGATCGATGGGAGGAGCTGCTTTACACTGCTGATTTAATACATGGTGTGGGAGAAAATACCTCACATTGCACAGCTGTGTGTGCAAAATGCAAACAGCCTTCGGTGGGAGGAAACACAGAATGTGTTCCTCATAGATTCAGACCTCCAAACTAGGGCTCTTATCATGCCATCAGAAATTTTAGACTAATAGTTAATGCGTTTGTGTTTGTGCTTGCATGGAATAGCTTTTCTCTTTGAACACTGCCTTCATTAAAAATAGAAATTGGTAGATTGGAAAGCCTCCTTTTTAAGTTTTAATTCTCTACAACGGCCGACAGTTTCTGAAAATACGCATGAACTCTGAAATGGATGTTCAGTTATGCCACATTAATTCATCTGGATGCCTGTGGAACCAGTGTAATGGAAATCTTTTGTAACAGCAATTGAAAATAATGACAGCGAGTATTTTACACTTGGGCAATGTGTGTATGCAGCCGTAACCTCTGTCACTGTGTTACTGAACAAGAGATGTAGCACTGAGAAGGCGATTTCCTACCAGGAATTGGTGTATCTCACAGTGCACAGTGAAAACGTGATGGAGGAGAATAGAGGGGTGTGATTATTTGGTTTTCTTCAGCTTCTCTGTGTTGTTGGAGTGTTTTGCTATAACTCATTTCACTGATGGGGGATAGCAGTATGCTGTAGCACCTCTGCTGAAGCATGCTAGCTTCATAGAGGAAGTGGGTGTTCTCTAGTATTTTTCAGCAGCCCATTTCCTGTTTGCTTCTCATGCTGTTGTTTACTTTACTTCTCTTGCACAGGCACGCTGTTTTTCTGGGTTAAGATTGTATGACTGTCACCATGGGTTGCGAATGAAGGAGAAACTCCTAACCACTTTTGCAGCTGTTCTTGGCTAATATTGCCAAGAACAGTTGTTTTCCTTCCCAAACTGACCCTACTGTACGTGTAGGCCAAATCCCAAGAAGCATTTGCACTTTTCCAGGGTAGACACTTCTGGGAGGCTGAAGTTGTGTGCTGCTTGCTAGGAAAGAACAACAGGTCTCATTTTGAGCTCTCAGGATGCAACAGTCAATGGTTTTTTTGGATAAAGGGAGTGCTGAGTGCAGGAGCCAACTCCTGGATTTGTTAAGGTGTTGACTTGATTAAAATACATGAAAAAATACTGAAGGCAGGAACAAAAGCTTTGGTATGTCTTGTGCTGTTATATTTAGATTGCTGTTGTCTGGACTTCAGGACCTTCTGTTTGTTTAAAGTGTACCATCCAGTCCTTGTGGTGATAGGCCCTGTCTGATACCAGGAGATAGAATACTTACAGGCTGGTCCTTCCTACTGGTTTTACAAGGAAGGCTTTAATTCGTCATTAGACAGATACTAAGTAGATGCTCTCTAATATTTAAATATAAACCCAGAGATCTGACAGCATCTTAAACTTCTGTCCCTAAAGGAAATTGTTCTTTCTACCTAAACCAGATCTCAGTCCATCCCAGGATTGTTTCAGGCGTACTGACATCTTTCAGTCCAGCAGTGTAACTCAGTTCCCCCCAGTCCAGTCTCTGATTCATTTCAGTGGTGGTTCTTCAGTGCCTTGTTTTGAAATGCTGATCTCTACAGAAATGGAGCTGAGAAACAGGTTTGGACAAATGAAGCGAAGGTAGGAACCTGCTCACCTGCACCAGTGCTGCCCTGTGACTCAGACGTTCACTTACAAATATTTTTGTTTGTAACTTGTCATGACTGCCTGTACTCAACATGCTGATTGATGGATTCTTTTGCCTGCCCAGGGCCTCCAGTGATGGGCAGCAGTTGGGAAGAGGCAGAGAGGAATTCCCCTGCTGAGCACCTCACGTGGTGTGAGTGGTGCCTCCCTGGATGGGAGGCTGCCTGAGATGGAGGAAATGGACCCAGGAGCTGTTTTGGATTCAAATGCGTGACTACATGGCTTGCTCATCTCACCCTTCCAATGCTGGAGCTGTTTTTGTTTTTGTGGGGTTTTTGTTTGGAGTGTTGTTTTTTCAGCTGTGAAGGTTCAAGGTGTCGTCACAGTCACTGGTTTCTGGAGGATTATGTAATCACTTCTGGGTGCTGGGTGGCCTATAGGAATGAGTTCAGACCTTGCTTTGTACGAAAGGCTCTTCAGATAGCTTATAAAGTATATTTTAGGTAGTTATCTACCAAAAAAATGTCATCGGCAATGTTGAGGGAGTGGACTGGACTGCTTCATAAGCAGGACACCGTTCATAAACTCAGGCAGCTCTGCGCAAAGACGATTACCCAGGTGTTGAATATGTATGAAATAATATGCTGTAATCTTTCCTTCGCAAGTTGTGTATTAAAAGATGAAGTTTATCTTCTGCTGTTTGCAGAATGTCTGGCTCAAGGGTGGCTAAATGTCAGTGCTCAGGATGCTTCCACAGGTCTCCATCTTCCAGTTTGTAAACCGAGAGCTTTGTAGGAAGCCTCTCTGTTCCTCTGGAGTAGCTGTAGTAGGGTACTGGGGGGATGCTGAGCCCCAGCTGAAGGAGAATGAGGTCTGTGGGCCCTACAGGCTTTGTTCTGTAGATGATGTGGACCTGTGCCAGCCACTCGCAGTCTCCAACCTGGAAGGGGCTCCAGAGTCACACTCAAAATGTGCTGAGCTTGCACATCTGTGTTCTGGCTGCTCTTTGGTTCGTGTGGGGCAGAACTGCAGGATAGAAATGCTGTGATAGAGTGAGCAGTTTATCTTTTAAAGCCACGAGGTGAAGTCAGGTTGGATCGAAGAACTTATTTACCTATTTTCAGTTCATAGTTTTCAGTAGGTATTTTGCAGTGTTTCAAATCAATATTGCTTTACAGTTTCTTCCTTGAGCGAGGAAAGCTGAAATGGAAGTACTATGGGCTTTCTTGCAGTCATGAGTCAGTGGGACTTCTGCTTATAAGCCCCTGAAAGTGTGCCTGGAGTGTTTTCCCAGTGCTGGCTGTAGCCATGTACCCTGATTCTCAGCACTCAGTTCTTCTTGTCCTCATTCCCACAGGAAGGGGAAACAAAAGCATGGGCTGGGCAGGAAAATGGCATCGTTCAGCAGATGCCTGACTCAGTGATTGATGAGGAGAGTGAGTCTTCGGGCTGCACTGCACAGTAAATCTGGTATTTCTTGCATGTTTGTGGAAATTCCCTCCCACTTCCTGAATGGGTGGAGGTATGTGGTTTTTGGTTCCTATAAAAGTTTCTATTCAGGTATAAACACACCGGAGACTGAAGTTGTGGCAGTGTAGGACATCTGGAGATAAGCCCCATCAGCTTTGAATTCACCTTATCTTCAGAAATCGTGTATGGAAGAGAAGTCTGTCAGTGTGCAAGCTTCAGAAAGGACCATAATCATCTCTACAACTAACTTTGGTCTCCAGGAGGTATCATAAGATATCTCTGTGAAATACAGGCTCGGTTTCAAGCATTGAATTGAAATGTTACCATCAAAGGAAAAACAATGTTCTGTGAGAAGTATACGCCGGCTGTTATGCCAAATAACTTCTTTGTGAGTGTGACTGAATTATTAACTTGTCTGGGATTTCCAATATAGCTTCAGGGGACATGATTAGGAAAAAAAGGACAGGAAGTGGGAGAAAGAGGGAGGAAAGAATTAGTAGTCTGAAAAAAAAAGTGCAAAGAACACAGGTGCATTGCAGGGCTTAGGGATGGGAAGTGGAAGGGATAAGGTCCGTGCCCCCCTCCACTCAGCATCAGCAAGTGCTCACCCAAGCACTGGAGTTGCTGTAAGGTGGTTCATATTTTCTTGCAGAGTGCTCTCAGAGCAGTAGGAGTGGAATCTCTGTCTATATCCAAGTATTGATACAAACCTTTTATTTTACCAACATTAAAACAAGTAGATTCATTATAATTCTCTCATTAAAACAACTGGGTTTGACTTTGCAATTAGTTCCCTGTAAAAAAAAAAGAAAGAAGATATCCTCAGAGGAGCCAGTGAGCACCACTCCTTGTTCATCTTTTGATCTTCCATGGCTTTCTCCTTGCCTCCAGATGCACCCCGCTGCCTCCCAAGCCGTGTGCACAGCAGGATGCCTGTGTGTGTGTACTGTGATGGAGATGCTGCCGGGTTATTTCCAGAAACCCAGTGGGGCATATGTATTCTTTCCTCTGAATATTTATTTAACTTTGCTTGCACATCTGGCAACAACAGCAAAGCACACACAGAGGACATCACTTTGCTAGCAAAAGATCCTGAGTAGCTTTCCCCTTTTTTTTGTGTGTTTTTCTTAGGTGTAAAACCAACTTCCTCAGAAACCATGTTACAGATGCAAGTATTTTTATTACTTTGTGGAAGAAAAAGCAGTTAGAAAAATGGAAGACCTTGTTACTGAATGCTACTCTGTTTATTTAGAGAGATGGACATAGAAATGTGCAGAAGTCAAACCAGAGGATAAAGTACCCGTTGGCCATTGCAGCTGAGCAATAAGATCTCATTGGCTTGGTGGTGTTAAACAAAAATGATAGCTGCAAGTTGGAGGCTGGAAGAAGGAGCCGGAGGAGATTTTGTGCTCTTAATTTAGACTTTCTGAATGTTTTTGCTTTTCTTTGTGGCCCTTAGTGTTGAAAAAACATTGTGACTTACTGAGAGGAAAACCTCTCTGTGCAACTTCTTCACTCTTTTATCCTCATTGAGATGGGGAAAAAGGTCAGTAACCCTTCAGCCCTTGATTTTAACCACAGCCAGAGCCTCCTCTGAGTTGTTGTTACTTGGAGCAGTTTTCTGAAGTTTGATACTGTAGGGGTTGCTGCTAATGCATAGCTTTGAACTGTGGAACGTTCCAGCAGAATACTACTTTGTCATTTACTGTCTTGTAGAATCCAATTACTGTGGTATTCTCTTGAGTAATTAACACTTTTTATTTAACCTTAGGAGTTTTTCCAGTGTGTTAGTTGAAAACTGCAGTCCACATGATGTGAGCCTGTCTTTATGGGGTAAGGTGAAGGCGTGCTGTGATGGGAACTGTTTGCTAGTGTGGTTCCTGATGTGGTCTCTGTTTGCAGCATAGTGTGGAGATGTAGTTGGAGTTCAGGAGACGCTTGCGTGGGATGTTCAGAGGTGGCATGTGAAGGAAGCATCCACTGGTGAGGCGAGGCACTTGCAAGGTAAAGTGCTTTGTAATGAGCACCCAGGATATGCCAGTGCAAAACTGTGTAGAGACAAAGTGGTTCCGTGCTGCTCCTCATTATGTGCTTACAATGAAAAGCACTTCAGAAGGAGTGCTTAGCATGATTGAATTGAGATGAGAGGAAATAATGGGAGCAACAGATCTAAAGCACTGCAAATTGTGAAGTTTGCTAAGAAAAAAGAAAATGTTTGACTGTGGCATATGTTTCAACGTAAGCAGGTAATTTCTTTCTGAGTACTGTAGCGTGGCTGTGAGCTGAGCTGGTGCTGAGCACCATGTTGTATTTTGCCACTGCTGAGCACATGTCCCTCTGTGTGTGCCCAGGGATCAAGGTGGCCTGGCATGGCTGTGCAGGGAGAGGAGCTCTGCTGAAGGAACAGGGGCATCCCTTCTTGTTTCTGCAGCCAGGAGGTGGATGGTAAGCCCTTGTGTGAGTCTGTGTCTAAAATGCTGCCTTGGGTCCCTGAGTGAGATGTTGGAGGTGGTGAGAAGGCTTTGGTTGACAAGCACATCGCCTCCCTGTCTCTCTTCTGGCGCTGGTGGATGGTGAGCAAGTCCAAATGGCATCCCATGGAGGGATGGCAGGAGGGAAGGCAGACTGATGAGCAGGCAAGGAGAAGGGGAGTTTGGAGGACTTCCTTTCCTTAGCTCTTCTGTAGGTTGCTTTCGTTCCTATATAAACGTAACTGCAGCAAAACCCGGCCTTTAAAGCTGGTGTCACACCTCTGCTCTGGTTGGGTGAGCAAAGGGAAGGACCAGAGTGATGATTTTAACCCAGATCTGAGGGGAGGCCTGATGGCAGCAGGGAGCGGAGGAGCAGCGCTGAGCTCTGCTCTGTGTGACAGCGACAGGGCCCGAGGGAACGGCATGGAGCTGTGCCTGGGGAGGGGCACCTGGGGGTTAGGGACAGGGGCTGCACCACAGGGCGGGGGGCACAGCCCTGAGCTGCCGGAGTTCAAGGAGTGTTTGGACAACACTCTCAGACATAGGGTCTGACTTTTGAGTGATACTGTGTGCAGCTGTCAGGAGCTGGACTCAATGGTCCTTGTGGGTCCCAAAATCCCAAATTGGAATATTCTGTGATTCTGAGTACTGTCTTGTTCCTCCTCCCCTTCAGATGTTTGGGATGGAGGCAGCACGTGTCATCTCTGCTGTTCCCTAGATGATCCAGGAGCATGCTGCTTTCCCAGCCATAAAGGGACACTTAGGAGTGTCTTTTCTGTGGGGTGGGCCAAGCAGAACGTGCGTGTGGGGGCACAGTCCTGCTTGCGCAGCTGACAGCTTTGTTGAATCACAGCTCAGGCTTGTTGGCAGCTAAAAATAAAGGGAGGAATTTGCTGAAAACCCACTGAAGTTAATGGAATATGGGTAATTCCCTTTAAGAGGGAACAGGACTGAGGCTCGTATCTCTCTTATTCACGAGGATTTATTAATACAGATGAGAAGCGGGCAGCGTTGTTTGTTGTTAATTTAGCCTGAGGATGATGTCATTTCACTGTCATTATTAAATGGCATCATGCCACTTATTTCATAACGATCAATCACGGTGGCAGCAGTGCTAACCATCCTAGAATTGCAGCCGTGGCTCTATTTTGACATGTGCCAGTGACAGTGCATGCAAGCACCCGCTGATGTCCCGCGGCGGGACACTGATAATTCACTTCTCATTCCGCCCGACCCCAGAGCAGCAGATGCTGGTGCGGGTGGTAATCTGGGGCGGATGATGCAGCTACGCAAGTGCTATATTTGGCCTTAAGGTGATTATTGGGTGCCTTCAGCTTCGCGCTGTGAGCGGCGCCTGCGATACGCGTGGGACCACCGCGGACACCCGAAGGGGGCTTTAGTTTCTCCTGAGTTTACTGAGGCTTGAAGGGGCCACAGGAGCGGTGTGCGCCGTGCGGCAGCCCCGCACGCGTGTCCCGGGGAGCGGCTGTGCAGCCGCGGGGCCGATAGGTGGCGGTGTCGGCGCGGTAAGGGGCCGTGCCGCCGGGCGGGCTTCCCCGCGCCTCCTTTGCCGTCGGTAATTCGGTGTTTCTGTAACGATCACTAGCGGTGCTTTCGCTGTTATTTTGCTTTCATCCCTTCCNATGTTGTAGACCGGTGGCAATGGATCTAGGAGTTTATCAACTGAGGCATTTTTCCATTTCTTTCCTCTCGTCCCTGCTGGGCACCGACAGCTCCTCCCTGAGGCTCGACAGTAGGTAAATACGCGCCGCGGGCGGGCGGGTGCCTTTGTCCGCGGGGCCGCGGCATCCCGCATCCCGCACTCTGCTCCGCGTCCCCGCGCCGCCGCTAACGCGCCCCGTGCGCTTCTCTCTGTGTCTCCCGCAGCTCCTCCGGTGCGAGCGTGGTAGCCATCGACAACAAGATCGAGCAGGCCATGGTACGTACCGCTGGGGATGCGGGGTTGGGGAGCGGTGCCCTCACTTATTGCTTTTCGGGTCTGTTTTTTTTTTTTTTCCCCCCCACCTGATTTCCACTTTTAATTTTTATTATTATTCGGCTCCTTAACGTTTTCACGGCTGTTGTTTTTTGAACTCTCCTCCTCTCCCTCC